>BPLR01001475.1:0-71868 GCA_021605095.1 Caerostris extrusa
ATATACCCTGTCTCTCTATATGTATCCTATGCTTAAAAATTGCAATCCAATTTTTTAAATTTATTATTTTTCACCAGTATATAGTAAAAACTACTAAAAAATTATTAATTGTTTTTAAATAAATAAAAAATTTATTTTTTTGTTCGTGTCAGCAATTTTTTATTGCTATAAAAATTATGATTGAGAAATATAATAGTTCTTTATGCATTCTTATTCACATATGATTTATCCTTTATGTACAGAAATTTTTTTCCAGACACATACTATCAGCTTGATGCCATTTAGATGCCTCACTTCCAATGGCATCACTTATTTTACTATTTATGCTTTTTATTTCTAATCATTATTAGATGTTTTGCCCTCCCAAATTGAGGTCATTTTTAAATGCACGATTTTCATATCCATTTGCTGAATTTCAAACAAAAGCTTGTGATCAGTTTATTATTATCCTGATGTTTATCAACTCATTACTTCAATTTAAAAGAGTTTATGAAAATAAAAAATTTATGTTCTATAAAAGGCAGGGCTATATCTGCTAATGCAAAATTTAATTTTATATTAGAATTAAAGAAAATTCTTTAGTGTATAATCAAAAATGCTTTTTTTCCTCACTAGCTAAAAAAAAAAAAGCTATATTGCCCTCTATTTGGCAATCAAATAAATTTTCCAAAATATGAAAACAGAAAAAGAAATCTGCAGAAAAAAAATGCAGTCACACAGTTCAAAAACATGAGCGAATTCCTTAAAATCACATAATAGATTAATTGGAGAATTTGTTAAGACTATTCAACACAAATTCCTCTAAAAATAATCAGGCTTTGCAACAAAACAAAACAAAACCCTCTCTCCCAGGCATTCTATTGAAACATCATTAACTTTCCTTTCTAACAAATTTATTATATTTGATTAAATTGAAATGTATCGATTATACAATCAATTTAACTGTGTGATGTTTAAGTAATAGGGCATGGAGAAATAGACACAGATCTAATGCTAAATAGTAGACACAATCTGAATCTCTCTCAGGCAATTAGTTTACTTAGAAATTACATATTGCCAATTTCCAAGATTTAAAATTTTTTGTACTCCAACTCATAACATTATATATGTATATATTATTTTCAAATTTAGCTTTAGAAAAGAAGGGCAGTAGAAAAATGAGTTAAGCAATAGAGAAAATTAAGCATTTAATAATAAAAATATATATTTTTGCTACACAAATGATGAATTATAAAACCATTAAGTAAATTAATTACCCAGAAATTAATAAATACTTACACTTAAAAATTTATCAACAAAAACAATATATACATTTTAATATCAAAGGCAGAGCAAATTTTAATCATTTGTAAATTTCTGCAGTGCGTTGCTTCAAATTAGATAATGAGCCATTAAGTAGAATATATGTAGCAATCAACTTAAAAGCTCATTATCTAGTAATTGAAATCATTAGCTAATACTTAATTAATCATTGCCTAGGTATTAAGGAAACAAACAATACTTACAGATCCAACTTCCACAGACTCTTTTTCAGTAAGTTTTGTTCCTGCAACTTCAGGTTTTGAAGACTGCTTCCTGTCAAATGTAGGTCTATTTTGTTTTGACATTTGCCTACTGAATTTTTCAGAATTATCTAATTGACTTCTGGTTCTTCTTCGGGGACCTTCACCGGAATCAGAGATTGATGATCTCTTAGTTTTGCACACTGCCGATTCAGAATCGCTTCCATCACTCATCATTGATAATTGCCTGTGCATAAAAATCAATGTCAAAGTGTATTATTAATTATGGTGAAGTTGTACATAACAAATATAGCATGTTCATGAAATACTTCTACACAATTAATTTTTTATTTACTATTAATATAGAAAAGAATTTTTGCCAAAGCTCAATATTGAAATATTGATATAAGATATACACTTTTTTATGTACATACTTAAAAATGAATGCAGAAACTTTGTCAAGAGTGTACTTCAATACCAAAAATATTGAAATGCAAATGTAAAAGATATAATTACCTTCAGGTTTATTGAGATATAAAACTTCCATTAACAGATAACAAATAATACACCCCAGTGTAAAAAGGCATAAATAATTGTTGCAAAAGTATGAGATTTGAAAAAATACTAAAGCTGAATTAAAATTCAGATAGATAATACTCAAAATATTATCTAGAAAATCTGCATAAAATTAAAAAAAAAACATTTACCTAAAGCAAGGAGAATAGAACGCTAACAATTTTATTACTAACCTGGTTAATTCAGGTGGAGCTCCAACAGTTGCAGCAATCTCTTGCATGAAATTGAGATCATCAGGTAAAATTTCTTCTACTGTTTCAGGGGCATTTTCTTGCAAGAACTGGATAAGGAAATCAGCAAAAGCTCCTTTTTTGGCCAACAGTTCTTTGTAGGATCCCATTTCAGTCACTTTACCATTCTGAAGGACGATGATAGTATCTACGTCAGGTAGAACACTGATTCTGTGGGTTACCAGGATACGAGTCTAAAATAAAATACATAAAGATTAGAAAAATTTCATAGAAATAAATTATCAAAATATTCATAGAATTATCAAAAAATTGATTAACAAATTAAGTTTTTTGAAAATTTTGAAGGGCAATAGTAAAGATATAGTGCAATTTAAATGCTTTTAAAATCGTTGGCTTGATGTTAAAAGCAGAAATTACAATATTATTTGAATTAAAGAATACTGACATTTTTACAGTAAAAAGCAAGAAGTACTTGTTGTAACATAATTATTACAGACTTTTTTTTAAAAGTGATGGTTAGTAAATCAGGCTTTTGAACTGAAGTAGTTTGAAAATTGATAAATATTACTAAAGATAAAGAGTCTTTGTAAAGTATGGATGTATTAAATCTGTTTGTCTTAAATTTCAGGATTTGGAAAGGTGAGCAGAAAATAGAAATTTCCCAAATGCAATTTCTAGGGATATTTTCACTGTTTGTTTACTTTTTCAATAGTTTTGTGGCATCGACAACTGGTCCCCTAATTGTACCGAATTTAAACTTAACTTAAATTCTTTTTTATTTTTTATATTTTTTTTGTATTTTACTTTAATTTATTTTTAGTATTTGTAACTTGTTATTTTTGTTACTAACATTAAAGCAGCCAATTAAAATTAAAATCATATTTATGAATTAAGATGAGGAGATTAAGGGGTATTTCACCCCATTGGTACTCCATGTCGGTAGCATGCCAGTTGCCAGATTTAGGGATAAGGAATTTTTTCAGATAATGGCACGCGATTCAATGATCCAGATGCTCTCATTATTAAGTAGTCAACAAGTTTGGCTCAAAAGACAAAGAAATGAAAATTGTCTTCATAAAAAAACCCATATAAAATAGCTTTAAACTAAAAAAAAAAATTTGAACTAAAATTTTTAAAAACAATTTCAAATAAATTTTTATAGTTAAATTATTAAAATGAAAAAAATTACCTTTTAGCTAATACACCTTGAGGCCCAATCACATGCTCAAAGATATGTTTGCCTACATGGGCATCTACTGCACTCAAGGGATCATCTAGATAGTAAACATCAGCATCATTGTAGACAGCTCTGGCTAGACTCACTCGTTGTTTTTGCCCGCCACTTAAATTGATACCCTATTTTCAAAAAAATTACAATTATGTACCAGGAATGATGTAATAAAAATAAATCATAAATAATTTATTTTTTATGCATAAATGATTTGACATCTACAAATCTTTCATTAATATTAGAATAAATTATTTAAATAAATTCATAAAATAGAACTGTACAAAATCAAATTATTATTGCCATTTAAAAAAACTATACATAATTTAGCGATGTTGACAATTCTTGAAGTAACAATATCAAAAATGAAATAATGTCGTAAACAATTATAGCTTTCATTAAATTAAAAGCTTTTTGGTTTATGATTTTTTATTCAAAGATACTGGATTCAATAAAAAACTGAAGTTATTATTAAAAATTTTTTATTTTATGTATTTTGATTTTTCAAATATGGTAACAAGGCACCAACATTAAATTTGTTATGCTTATATACTGTGGATGTATAAAAAAAAAAAGCATATTTTATACTAAAATGTTCAGAATATTTTCTAGGTTTTAAACTTAATCTTAATTATATTAATGTTATAAAAAAAAAAAAAAATAAGGAAAGGTGTTTTGGTAGATTTCCTCAGATATAATACAAGTATAATCTAATTGTCCTTCTCTAGGAAGCATTCATTCATATACTAGCAAAATAAAAAGATATTTAAAATGTCCATGTTTATGCATTTTCACTGGAAGCAACTAAAGTTGTTGGCAAAGCTACATTATTTATGAGAACACTTATATCTTTGCCAGAGTTATACTGTATATCACAGATTGCATTATAAATATGTAAAGAAATCATGAATATCTAACAAAAATCTGTTATTTTTTTAAAAATAAGATTTATTATAACATAATAGAAGCTCATACAGATAATATAGTATACAATTAAATCAAATAAATAATTTAATTAAATAAATATATATTTTGAATTTTAATACTGAAAACATGTATATTGCACTTTCTAATAAGCTAATGCAAGTATAAATATAAATATTAATGTTGACGAGCAGTCAACTCCAGCAAATGAAATAAAAAATAATGGTTATTTTAGCAGTGGTATTTGTCATCAACACTAGATGGCATTAGGAGTCGTCTACATTTTATTTGGGTTTTTTTATTTATTTATTTTTTATTTGACTGCAACAATTATTTGCCAGTGTTTCACAACTTTAGCCTTAAGTGGGATTTAGTCAATTCAACTCTTTGGACAGCAAGAATTTGATATTAACAGTTGATTTCAAAACCTTTCAAAAATATAACTTTTTGACAGGTAAAATTTATTTAAAGTATCATTCAGAGTTGCATTGAATTTAAATCCACTTAAATCCAACACTAACAATTAGGGCAACATTATTTTTTAAAATCTACATACATAATTTTCGCACATTTAAAACTAAAAACAGTCTTAATGTACATTTCTTTCACTCGATAGAAATATTTATTTATGTATTGTTTTGCTTTTTTTTTATACTTCATTTTTTAATTGCTTTTGCATGATTAAATTATGGATTGCGATGATATCATATAACACATATAAGATAAAATATTATATAATACACATATTTTTTTCTTTAATTCTAATTTATCAATTTTATTGAAAAATTTTATCACCAAAATTTATTGAAATAAAGAATGTTAAATTACACAGAGCAATGATGAATCTTCATTGTTTGTAATATTTCAAGAAATACATATAAAAATTTCTTATAAGAATAAATGTATGGTTGCCCTCTTTCCAGAAATGAGTTTAAGTTATTAATATTTATTAAGTAAGAAAAAATTCATATATTCAAAACCTTATTTGTTTCATCCTTGTTTTAAAGAACTTCTAATTCTACAATATTTTTAAAAATTTAATCAAATAAAATAAAAGACTTATTTATATGAGCATATTCATCATGATTAAAAACTTCTAACAATGATTCAAAAATAATTTCTCTTTTAATATAGAATTTTAAGAAAATAAATAAATAAAAATGCTTTTCTAAAATTATTTTAGTTCAGTATATTGAATTACAAAATTTAATTTTCTGAAAATGAAAAAAATTTAGTGCGATTGTTGCATTTAAAAATGTAGCATTTCCTTGGCAGGCCTCTCGACATAAATATTTTTATGTTACAATTCAAATTAATGCTATTGGTTGTATAGTAAGCATGTACATATTAAAGAATTAAATTTAACCATTAATTTATAATGGCATTAAAGATCAACACTGTTAATGAAAATTAACATTTTCCCATATCTACTTCCTAAATAATTCAAGTTTTAAAATTAGTTAAATATACTTTTTCTCCAATTTCAGTCATGTCTCCTCCAGGAAGGATCTCCAGATCTTGAGCAAGAGCACATGCTTCTAGAATACAGTTGTACTTTCTTTCATCATATGATTTAGTGAACAAGACATTTTTTCTCAGTGTAGCATTTTGAATCCAGGCTTGCTGAGGAACATAAGCAATAGAACCCTAAAAGTGTTTTAGATAATTAAATTTTGGTTCTTTTAGTTAATTTTCAAAAATGTACTTAAATATAAAGAAATATAGATAATTTTATATAAAATCAAATAATATGCATATTCAAAATCAAAAAGTAAACTTTTTCAAAATAAAAAAATACTCAGGCAATGCTTAAAGGAAAATTTGATTGCTGACACATTATACATATATATATTGAATTATACAATAATTATTATTTTTTTATTTAGATAGGTGGAATTAGTTTCTGCTGAAAATTTTCTCAGAAATCCTAGCTATTAAGCCAACCAGCATAAATATAATTATGAAACACTTTTTAGTGGCATAAGAAATACTATAAAACCTCTGATTTTAATCACTGTAATAAATTTGAATTTCCAGAGAAGAATTTTTCTGATTAACAAGATATCCACATCTTGATTATATCAGAATAACCACAAAAAAAAAAAAAATAAATAAATAAAATAAAAATAAAAAAAAAAACTGTAATAAGAAAAATACTGCCTAATTTAAAATATAAAAACATAAACAAATATTTATTTTATGGAAAGTCACTGAGGACAGATTTGATGCCTTTTTAATTCATTGAGACCATTATAATAAATGTTCAGTTTTGCAAAAGTTACTATAAAACAAAAAAATAAATATACATTTTGAGCTAGCTCGTCATTTACCTTGACATTTACTTTCCCACACCATTTGATCATATCTCCCAACAGTGCAGCGAGTAGAGACGATTTACCAGAACCAACTTGACCAACTACAGCAACCAATGATCCTTCCGGGACTCGAAAGTTCAGATTGCTCAATGCAGGAGCATCCTCTTTGGTCCACGAGAAAGTACCATTCTCAATGACTATAGGATCCTCTGGAAACCATTAAAGCATAAGTGAATTAAATAGTATAATGATAAAAATAACACACAGCAAAATATTAAATTTTCTCTTATTCATAAGATCTTCCATTAGTTCATATAACTATACAAATTTTAAATCTCAGTAGTCACTTATTATTAATTTCAAATAAAATAAAAAAATCACATCACAAGCATTAATTTCAAATAAAAAAATTATCATAGTGTTATCTTCATTTGCAAAAAGCTATGATTTATAAGCATTCTTATTTTTTAATATTAAAGACAGCCATTTGCCACTGAGATGCAAGATTTATACCAAATTATGATGGAACAGAGTATACCATAAAAGTTATACTAAAGTGGTAAAGGATTTTAAGCTTTCTATCAGTTTGGTTTGTCACTCATCATTTTGTGCATACTTTAGGCTAATTAGACCGGGACCTACATTTTAACGTGGATTCTGAACCACTCACAAACATCCAGGCCACTGCCAGGTTTCAAACCTGAAGCCTAGGATACCAAAAAGTCAGAGCGCTATCCAATTGTTCATCAGGCCACAGCTTTCTATGGGAGACTAAAAAATTGAAGAAATTCTGGAAAATTCCAAGCAGGTAATCTAATTGTTGAAATTTCTCATCAACAATTTACTACCTTATTGGAGTTTGTGGCCATAATTGCCAAGTGTACTTTTTATGCCAACAATAAAATTTGATCCTTAACATATTGCATACCATTTTCACTCTTGAATGTATCTTTATCATGTTGAACACTCATATTTATCCTCCTGCATACTAGCTAGTCTGTTTTACCAAAAGCCTTAGCATAATTATGGAAAAAAAAATTTCATTAATCCAAATTTCTAAGTTTTCTACTTTTTAACATTTCGAATATGCTCTGCAATTTATTAAATTGATATATAACTGAAAGAGCATTACTGAATATATAACTGAAAGCCTTACTATTAAAAAAATTGAATTGGATGTGACATTTTCTACAGAGTTTAATTTTTTTTTTTTTTCAAGCAGAAGCAACATTTAATTTATTTTAAATTACAGCAGACTAATGATACATATTGCTGTATTTCACATATTTCTTATAAATGTAGCATTAAACATTTTTTTAATCTAGATAACACAGAAATTTAAAAATTTGGCACCTGTAGATTCTAAATTTATATGTCTAGTACAAAATAAATTAAAATTTCCTAATACATAATAATATATATTACTTTTAAAAATCACTCACTTTCTGAAGGATCATGTTTTATAATATCAGGATCAATTTCATCTCCTTGCAGATATTTATTTATTCTATTAAGAGAAACCACAAACTAAAAAGCAAGCAAAAATATTGTTACGGATATTTATATGGGGGAAAAAAAAAAAAAAAAAAACAGCAGATACAAAAAACAGTTCCAGCATAGATTTTAACAAATTATTCATCAAAAATAGTATTAAAAAAATTTTAATGCATTTATAAGAAAATATCTATTTATTTATTAGTTAAAAGTTAAATATTTTCAAGAAGATCAGTAATAATTATTTTTAATATTTTGAAAATGTTTGTTAAACATAATTCCATTTTTTTTTTTAAATTCTAAAATAAAAAAAAAAAACAGCAAATTTTGATCTGAATTTTGCAGATTGAGCATCTTAAACAGATCTATTAAACAAACTTACTCAGGGATGGAAAATCAAAAAATGGTTTTCTTAGCAGCTTTGTGACAGGGAAAATTGCATTTTGTTGCAACTTTCAGTCGTTTCGTAGCAGGGCAATTTACATTTTGTAATTTTTGTAATACCTTTCTCTCTATCAGTGGTTTCATAGCAATATATTTTTACATTAACAGTTCTTCTTCAGATTTCATAGCATATATTAATTAATTTTATATTGTTATACACTGTTATACTGTTTATATTGTTATATATTGATATACAGCAATCGCATGATTTGTACAGTAATTGAATTAAACTCAATTATTTTGCACAATATTCGAAATTCAATGCAAAACTAAATTATTAATGTATTTTAAGAAAATTAGAATTAGAATTGAATGTTAAAAATTATTTTTTTTTATTAAATGCATTGATAATAAAATAATTTATTTAATATATATTAATAAACACATTCATTATTGATTTGGAAACATTACAGTAATGGATATATTATTAATATTTTTCATATTTTTTAACAGCTAACAATTTTTCTTTATCCTTCGTACAACTTTGAATATTTTGGAATTTTGGCAATGAATATGTTTAATGGAAATAATGTACCAAATTTTAATAGATTTCATATAAAAATATGATTATTAAATTATTTAATAGAAAAAAATATATTACATTTTCTCTGAATTTTCTTTTAGCATGCTATTTTTAGATTAAACATGTTATTTAATTAAAATACGAATTATTTTAAATAAATGGTAGTAAGAAATAAAAGATTAATTTAAAATTTAAAAATATCAAATGATATATGTTTTATTTTTTTTTTTTTTTCTTACTCAAAGAAAAAAAAAATGCTTACATATTTACAATAAGTTATTTCTATCTGCATAAGAAAAATGGTGTTTTTTAGTTTCAAAATTAAATCTAAAATTACATATAGCCAATTTTAGAAAAATACAAAATTCACAAAAAATATTCATTGCTAAGAATTCCAAACTATTTGAAGTTGCAAGAAGGATAAAGAAAAATTATTAGTCATTAAAGAATACAAAAAATATTAATAAATATATCCAATATATCATGCATAAGGAGAATGAACAATAATTACAACATTTAGATAAATAATGGATAAAAGTCATAGATATGTTTTTAAATATTATTCAACAAATCTTATTTTTGGGAATTTTTTATATTTCTAGATATAACATAGTTGTAGATTTTCTGTGTGAATGAAAAAAAAAAAAAAAAAATGTGCTTAAGAAATTCAGTTCTTCAATTGACAGATAACAGCTAATTTTTAAATTATTATTAAAAATAAAAATATTTTAAAATTTGGATATTATTTAAACAAGATAATAAAAAGGGACAAATAAAACATATTAGTAGTAGATAGGGTTGCAATAGTGGACCAAAAGTTAAATACAGGTATTCGGTATTTTTAGATCTTAATACAGGGATACTGGTTTTAATACAGTTGTAGAAATTTTAGAAAAAGAAAGAAAACACGGGTGTTGTTTTGTTTTAGTTTCCAGTTTTATTAGAGAATGTAAATAGCACAAATTAATAATATAATGCATTATTAATAATAAATATTACATGAGTTATTAAAAAAATTTGTAACTTATAAATTATAAGAGTATATAAAGAATCACAAAAAAGTAAAGGCACATCTTATTTATTTAAATCACAAAAAGTGTAAATATCCCTATTCAGTCTGTGGTACTATTACAAATTTTTTAAATGAAAAAAACATAATGCATCCATTGTACTATCATTAAGCCTGGAACATAATTTTGCAAAAATTATCAGTTGTCGAAAATGCTCTTTCAGCATCTACGATAGTTGGTGGTATTGTTAGCAATGCGCGTTATACTTTTTTCCAAGTATTTACTTCTAAATCTCTCATCTTCAAATAAATCTATTTCTCGTCAGATTGTTTTGGATATATATTTTATATAGCTTTGGATCATTTTGGATAAAAATTATGCTTGATGGTAAACAATTTAAAAATATCAAATTTTGAATTAATTTAAACTTAAAACATTTATTTGAAATAGTTATTGTAGAAACATTTAGTAGTATATGTTAACACGCAAATTATTTATCTTATAAAAAACAATAGATGGCTCCCCAAGATCACCTCGAATGATATTAAAATATTTCGTCCAGTGATAAATATTGTTAACATAACTAATAAATCCTATCGCCAGCAAAACGTCATAAAAACACAACTCTTATAACACTTGTTAATTCTTACCCCCTCTAATAACGATCTTCGAAGATAAGCTCATTCATATTAGGCTATATACTATATATAGGCTCTGGGTTACTAAATCAAATAAATATCTAATTTTGGCGCAATTTGGCACAAAAATGCGAAATTTGCCGGTTTTGTAGCAGAATGTAGCAAGACATGAATTTTGGAGCAGTTTGGGGCAGATTTTCCACCCCTGCTTACTGAAATATATAAATTTACTTAACTATATAAAACTGTGGTGAATTTTCAAGGAATATAATTCTTTATGACAACATGAAATTCTTAAAAGAATTAAAATAAATATAAAATACACAAAAATTTAAATTTAACTATTTATTTTGTACATTTTTATGAATATAGCAAACTTATTGATAATAAAATTAATTAGTTCAATCTTGTTTATAACATATGTACTGTAGGATTTAATGACAGAAAAAAATATTGTATTATATAAACAAAATAATTATTCTTACCATGGCAGTATAAGCGATAATCATAGGTAGAAGAGCTGTAGGAACTCGAAGAATGTTAAACAACGATAATGAGACAAAAGCTTTATTGGCATCCAACACATTATTAGAATCAATAAGCACAAATGTTGCAAAACTTGCAAGAGAAACCTACGTGAAAAAAAATTATTAAATTAAAAAATTATATAATAATATAAAGAGTTTAAAAAATAAAATAAATAAATCTTAAATGAATTTTCAGCAAAAACAATAATTTTTAACATAAATATAAAAAAAAATATATTTTAAAAAGTTTTGGATAAAAGTTTCTAAAAAATATTTTTTTAGATTTCTTAAATTTTTTATCAAAAATAATTTTTTGATAAAAAATTTTTCAAAAAAAAAAAAAAAGCATTTTTAATCTTAACTATTACTAAATATTGCATTTTTTATTAATGTAAACAGTCAAGAAAATACAAATTTTGAACTACAAAAAAATTTCAAATATAGTCATTACTTCAATTCCCTATTTTATAACAAAATCTTGCTTATATTTACTAAGTATCAGAAAAAAATGATCATTTATTTGTAAAAATTGTATCATAACACATTACATATTTGAAAAAAAAAAAAAAAATGTGTTAGGAAAAATTTTTATTTATTTATTTTGAATTTAATATAATTTAATAGTAATAATTTACAGGTAATTTAAAAAAAAACATACAAAATAATATAAAAAATTCTAAATTCTAAAAAAACGTTTTGCTTATTTTGTATTTTCAAAATCTATAAAATTTTCATACATTATTTGATAATTTAGAGTGCCATTAAACAACTTACAAGAAATGGAGCTGAAGTGAAAATGAAAGTCACACAACCATTTAAATAGGCTTGAGCTTTTAGACTGGCCACTTCCATATATCGGATATTCATGACTTCCTTGATGAAAGAATTTTCCCATGCATATAATTTTAAGACTTTTATGCCATTTATGATTTCATTCATAAGTTTGGTTCTTTGATCTTTATCTTTCATAAGGCGCATCTGAGAAACACCAATTAAAATATATCACCTTTACATGAAAAATTTTTTTAACAAATTCTTAATCAAATTACATAATTTATTAAGCAGATGCAGTAAAATTTTCTGATATATTTTTATGGATATTTTTATTACATTATGTCTTATAATGAAGAAAATATATTTCAATTTTATTAGGCTTTTAAAAGAAATGATGTAAAATTATAAAAATTTAAACCTAAACAAATTTTATAAAATATAAAAGTTAAGAGAAATTTTGTTAATAAGAAATATTCATCTTGTTAAATAATTATTATTACAATGTTATCTGCATAAAAGTAGTATAAGAGTAAAGCAAGCATGATAAAGGATTTTTTTAACATGAAAATTATTTCTTTTCTTTACTTTTTGTTGATACATTTAAACACAGCATAGTCAATATTATTGCAACTTAAAAATAAAAAAATCTGATAAAAACTATTTATTCGGATAAAATGTTTTAATAACATGTTATAAATTCAAATAACTTGCAATATATATATATATACAAACTAGTATTCATAATAATAGAGACAGCAAATATTTTATTAAATCCTACACTGAAACAAAATAAGTTAGTTAATAGTATTTGATTAATAATAATGTTGCGTATTTAGTTAAATATTAAAATCAAGGTACTTACATGTTAACGATACCTTGGCGACAGACTTGGCGGTTTTAAGTGTCGCCAATCTAACAGCTACAGATTTGGCGGTTTTAAGTGTCACCAATCTAACAGTTACAGATTTGGCGGTTTTTAAGTGGCGCCAATCTAATAGCTGCAGATTTGCTGAGTTTTGATGCCATTTTGTAGTGCTACGAAAATGCGTATTTGGGATTTGCCAGAAACAGAACAAGATGCAATTTTATTTTTCAGGAGCGAAATATTTTAACAAAACAACGAAAATGTCCCAATTCCCATGACATGAAACTTTATTTTGGTAAACGTAAGTTTTGGAAATGCAATTTCAGTCAGTGTGCTTATCATGTGGGACTTAGAAAAGACAACTGGTTTGAGGGAAGCAGAATTCCATTTTGTACAGCTTTGAGATTCATATACTGCTGGTGTGAGGAGTTGACGTCGATTAAATTTTGTGAAAAGCAACTTGACTTATCAGATAAAAGCTGTTATAGATTGGAACAATTACATGCGTGAATTATGTGTCTTGGATATAGAGAATAAACCAAAAAAGAAGGTAGGTGGACCAGATTGCATTGTGGAAATTGATGAAAGTGTTTTGAATTTTGAAAGCGTTTTGATTTTAAATGAAGTGTTTTATACATTTTATTATTTGTACAAAAATATTTTTTGAAAGCGTTTTGATTTTAAATTAAGTGTTTTATATATTTTATTATTTGGAACAAAAATTTTAAGTGTAGATTGGCCCCACTTAAAAACCGCCAAATCTGTAGCTGCAGTTGGCGGGTGTGCTCTTTATTGCCGCAACTGTCGCCAAGGTATCGTTAATACGTAAGTACCAAATCCAATATTGTATCAACACTGTATAAAAAAAAATTTGCTCTTGTAAGGAGTTCTTTCATTTTTGTGTAAATAACCTTTAAAAAGAATAAAGATTATCAGTGGGTTTTATATTTCAAAAAGATAAATATAAACATATCAAAAGACTGATAAATAAACATAATATAAAACTTCTATTATCCACTATCAGAAACCTCAAACAATTCTCTCCATTAACACTATAGAAAAGGTTAAAACACTCATCAATATCATCAAACATGTTACTTGTTGCAAAATTGGCAATATTTTTACTGGCACAAATGCTATATTAGGATTTAATTAAAATATTTCTAAAATAAAAAAATCTTCCACATAAAATAATTAATTTTAACTATGAATTACTTATTAAAAATTATTGCTCATTAAATCATACTCATTCAAAAACAATTCTACAACAACATTTACCTGGAATCTCCTGATGAAAAGACTAATGACTCCATTCAAAGGGATCACCAAAATCATGACAGCCAAACCACCCAAAGTGGCAACCCCTAATTGCTGCCATAGTAGATAAATTGCAATGACAATTTGCAAAGGGGCAGCCCATAAGAGGTTCACCATCTGTACATAGTCCATCACTCTTTGAGTATCCACTGACATCAGGTTTACCACTTCTCCAACAGTGAAGTTTTTCTTTGATGAATTGGACAGCACCAAGGCCTTAAAAAGAAGTAATTATTAGATTTTGCAAATATGAAATGAAAAATAAAGCTTCAAAATAAAGTTTCAAGCAGTTAGTTGTTGAATGCAAGATGGAATTACAAAATAAAAGACTTTTTTATATGATTAAATAGCAAATATAATAACATTACTGATTCAATAAATAATGTAACATATTTTACTTGATGGGAAAAAAAATCTTTTCTTTATTTTACACAACTTTTTTTTTATTTGATATCGAAATTGGAAGTATGGATGCATAAAAAAGAATTTGAATCTTGAAGCACATTTCAGATTAATAGAATAGCACAATATTTAAAGGAGATTGCAAATATAAATATATATATATATATACACAGAATGAAATCATTTTATGATATTTGGTTATGTAACAAACATAACTGTAAAATTATATATCTTATCAGTGACACAGCCTTTACTAAATACAAGAGCACACAAAAATTTTTTAGTTTACATACATCAGTACAGATTTAAACAGAACAGAAGAAATAATTTAATTAATATTTTTCTCACAAATAGTTTTAAACATATTTAATTTTTGGGGTTAAATAGCTCAAACACTTTCAGATATTTTAAATAAAAATTTACCTACTAATAATAATGCCATCAGTGGCATTCACAATTTAAAAAGTAAATAAACTTAAAAACTATTTGTATGTATCTCTTACATACAGAAAATAATGTACTATAAATTAAAAACCTTTAATATATGTAGAAATATTCATGCAAGTACCTTTTTATAGACAACAGAAATAATACAAGATCGTATTCGCATAGCTGTCGTATATATTCTGTACTCATACTGGCCAGATAAAAAGGATTCTATCATGGCTGCAAAAAACATTCCAGAGGCAAAAACAAACCCTTTCCAATATGGATCATTACTTCCAACGAAGGCAATTAATGCACTAAAAGAAAGAAAAAAGAAGCACTTTCTAATAAAACATTTAAAACACAACATATAATTAGATAATTAATAATACAGGTTTGTTCTCACAGTGACACATAGCCATTTTAGTATCACACCGTTGGTCTAAACCAGGGGTGGCCAACCCGCGGACCATATGCAGCCTGCCTTGAATATTTTTCCAGCCCAACAGATTTATCACACTTTTACAAAACATATTTATTTTAGAATGGCCAAAGTAGTGAAAACCATTGCATTAAAATAATACATTATGTGTGCATCCCTATATTCAAAAATTAACTGTCGAAATTATGAGAAAAAATTAACTTTGATTTTAAAATAATATTCTTGCGAATATATGACAGATATTGTCTGTTTTATTTATGAGTTTACAGTTATGAGTTCACAGAATAATTAAAGTATATTCTGCGACCTCTGATGGACATGCATCTTGGAACATCTAATACAACAGGTTCTATGTTTACTTTAAGTGACCTCAGTGACATCCCTAGATGTGCACAGTTGGTTGTTCATAGCTGAGCAAACCAGACTCTTTAGGCTCCTTCCCACCGAAGCGAGAGACGTGAAGATTCAAGCAGCAAGCGAGAGAATTTCTTCGACCCCTTCACAGCGAAACGCCAGAAATAGCATTACGCCTAGTGAAGTTCCGCTTCGAGTCGAAAGTTGGTCAACTCAAAGCGGCGGATTTCAACCCGGTTTCAGGCAAATGTGGTGAGGCTAGTGATTGGTCAAATCTTCTCACCTCGGTGGGCACGAGTCTTTAGATGAAGTTGTTAGTGCTTTTGGTTCAATTTACACCTGCGACTCGTTTTTCTAAAGTGAAAGTAGCCAAACATAAAACATGCTCAAACATAATGGATGCAACACCAATTACGATGTGCAAATACCGAAATTGAGGTCGATTTGCAAAAGCTAAGTAAAAAAGAGTGGAGAAACAAATTTATTCACTAGTAAAATAAATATTTTTTAATGAGTTTATATTTTTTATTTCATTTATATTTCACTTTTAGTATTATATATTTCTTTACAATGTGCATTTAGTATCATTATTATTATCTAGGTTTACATGTAAGAATAATAACAAACACAATAATAATTTAAAATGTTTAAATTTTTCACTCCAAAAATTCTATAGTGGGTCTAAATCTAATATAGGGTTAAATAATTTTATATGCAGCCAGGGGAGATATGATGCATTTCCAAAGTGGCCCGCAAGAACATTTGGGTTGGCCCTCCCTGGTCCAAACAATGTTACGTAAAGGAGCTTTGATTTTATTTTAGGTTTATGTTAATTATATTATATATATATATATATATATACATATATATATACACTCAAGAGCCAAAACATTATGACCACCTGTCAATAACGAGTTGGCCCACCTTTGGCGCGCAACACAGCTTCAACCCGCCTTGGCATGGATTAATACCCCCACTTAATACCAGTTAAATACCACTTCCATCTGATCACGTGCCTTCCCGTCATCCAGTCGAGTTCATTGCAAAATGTAGGGGTGGTCATAATGTTTTGGCTCTTGAGTGTATATCATTCTAAAAAAAAATATTTAACAAAAATGTAATATTCTTTCTAGAAGAAGAATATTTCTTAAAATTTTCGAAATCTTGTATGAAATTAAAAGTAAAAATATTTTGTTTTATTATTTATAAATATTACAAACGTGACAAATATATGCATATCCTATTTTAAATTAAAAAAAAAAAAAAAAAAAAAAAAAAAGTTTAAGCGAAACCTAGTAGTTTTAAAAATATTTTAATACATATTATATAAATAAAATAATTGCATTGTAGAATTATGTGAAATTAGTTTAAAGTGGAATATCTGAGTTAAAACGATCATTGGCATTTACATTGTATGGTGTATGTAAATTGTTTAAGACATACACCACATTAAGTATTGTGGTGTATGTTTTATGATAAAAATAAAGGATAAGGCCACAATTGCTTACGAAGAAAAGCAAATTGTTGCATTCATTCTAGTTAAATTGGAAACTTTGCAAGATTTATTATAAAATACACTACTGAATATAACACACACAGAAACGTTGAAAAAAAAAAAAATTAATTTTCCTAATTCTGACAATTTTATAAAGGTAAACATTTTAAATAGGAATTTACATCTTAAGAATTCAAATTACCACATTCTTCTTCTTTATTGGCACAACAGCCCCATGATGGGCCAAGCCCGTCTGCCTACAGGCAGAAAAAAAAAAAACAAGAGATGGGCTTTTTTATGGGATAGGGTTGTCAGCCCTACACCCAATGCTCTACAGTCATATTAGACTGAGATCTACGGTTTTTAAGTGGATTCCAAACCCTTACAAACATCCATAGCCCATTCGGGGCTTGAACCTGAAACCTGTGGCACTAAGCGCAAGTCACTCGGCCATCATGTCCCAAATTACCACATACCTTGGTAATTTACTCAAATTACTGTCTTTTTTTTTTTTTAAATCACGAGACATAATTATCAACAAAAACATTTTCATTAATTAGGTATAGATAATTTTTTTATGCCAAACTGCTAATTTTAGGAAAATTTTACTAAAAAAATTATATTTATATCATATTTACAGTAATTTGTACTCTTTTACATTGCCCTCAATTTATGAATATATATATCAGAAGAAATCTAATGATAATAACTTTAAGGAAATAACAGATAAAATGTGAAATGTTGTCATTATTCAATGCTGGTGTGATGGTCTTTCATTTTAAGACTTTGCTTTTAAAAATCCCAACTTTAAAAAATAATAAAAAAGGAGGTCTTGTGCAATAAGTTATGCACAGTAGAAACAATACATAACATTACAAGTTAATCTTTCAAAAAAAACTAAGTTGTTAGCAAAATTAAAAAAAAACAAACTTTAAATTCAAAATTATAGAAAAATGCTTTGACAACTTTGTGATTGGTTTTGTCATCTTCTACATATGAATAGGAGAATTTCAACATTTAATAGGCTTAGAAAGTTATAGATTATGATAAAATTATAGTTATAGATAATGATTCATCGTCGTCGATGAACAGCGGTCAGCATAGGTGCATTAACCAGGCGTCTGCTGCGGAGGCCCATGCGCAGCAACGTTCGCTGAACAGTTGTTGAGGATATACTCTTGGTAGCCCCTTGGTTCATCTGGGCGGTCAGTTGCACGTCTATTCGCCCGAAAGCATCTCCGTAGCCTTTGTTCGCTCTCTCATCTATAGCCCGTGCCATTTTGCCATGCACGATATACTTTTACCACGGCGGCACACGAACAGTTCACAAAATTAGCCGTTTCCGAAATGCTTCCACCCTTGGCTCGAAAGCCAATAATCATGCCCTTTTGGACATCGGATAAATCGCTACGTTTCTACATTACGCTAACGATTGAAATGCTTTCCGATGCCCTAGGACATCCTTTATATACACTCCACTGCAATGTGCTTCCACCTGCCTTTTGTGATTGGTTATTTCACATTGACGTCGAAAGTAGGTGGTGGCCACATTAATGTGACTGGACTGTGTATATATATATACACAAACATATATATGTGCATATTACATATATATATAGATATATTATAGAGTTATATTGCAAAACAAAAAAAAAAAACATCTACAAAAAATTAAATAAATCACTGAAACATACAAAATGAAAATTGAAATAATATATGTAATTATAAAAAATTACTCCCATAAAATATAAATTATAAATAAATAAATAGAAAAATTAGAGAAATCAAAGGACAATAAAATAAATTTAATTAAAAAACTATAAATTGCATTAAATATTCCCCATATTTATATGAATGGAAACTTAAAAAGTTAAATTAATGAATGATGTGCCAACTGCTATGAATAACAAATACAGTTAAAATCAGGAATAGATTTCTTTATGAATATTAACTTATAGTTTTAAAAAATGTTGAAATACATTATTTGTTGAAAGCTACCAACATAAATATTAACTTACAATAATATTATTTTTTTAATTCTACATGAACAAATTTTATAAAAGCATTTCTTGTAAAAAAAAAAAAAAAAAAAAACTTACTCAAGAATAATTGGATTGGCAAATGTTATGACACTAGCCCCAAATTTAAGAAGACCAGTACCCAAAAGACTACTGCTAAATGTTTTTAAGATAGGCCACATAATACTCAGTCCCGAAATATCTTTTTCAAATTCATTTGGAGTAATTGTGACTTTGCATTCATCATTAGGCAACTCAGAGTATTTCCTGGAAAGAGATGCTTGTACTTGGCTGTGGTGGCTAAAAGAAAAAATATTTTTAATAAATTATGGTGATTAATCATGAATTAAAGATTATATAACAAATTCATTAATTTTTCATTTATCATTACTGTTGAAATTACAACAACTATCTCTATTTGATTAGCACACATTTTACTAAAGAAAATACATAAAATAAATGAATAATGGTAAATGTCAATGCACATTTGTACTATTAAAAAACTATAGCAATACACATTAACTTTCAATAAAATTCAATTTATTTGGAAAAAAAAAGTTTTAATATTGACATACAAGTAAATATGATAATGAGCAACTACATGCTACAATTTAAACACTAAGCATTAAATTAAGCAGCTGCATATAAACAAACCAGATATAATAATTCACATTTTAATGCAGTTTTAAAAAATACATAGTAATTACATTTTTAAGACTTGGAATTAAATTTTAATTATAGTTATTTCTTCACAGTTTATTAAAAAAATTATAAAAACCTGCATTAAAGATGCATCTAAATCCTTAAAATTGAGGATTTAAATGCCTTTTTTAATTAGTTAATTTTTAATTACTAGTTAAATTATATTGTCCTATATTAGAATCTTAGAAAACATAAAAATAATTAGTTTTTATAATCACTTAATTTCATTCCTTAACCTTAAAAACACTTATTTAATAGCTGTTTATTTTAAACTCTTATCTTTTAATTTTTAACTACAGTAAAAAAGCTGTGGAATCTTTTTCGAAAATTATGATAAAACATATGATTCACAAAAGAATAAGCATTAACTGATCATTTTAAAAGATATTATTTTATTATTTCGTAAATTATTACATATTAAATATAACTATCAGAGGAATTATTCAAATTTTGTATATAATCTATAGTTATTTATAACCAATGTTTTGAAAGAATTTTTTTTTTTTTTTTAAATTCAACAAAATATAAAATTTATAAAACAAGAAGTCAATAGGTAAATTTTAAATTGAAAACATTTGAAGAATAATGAGAAAGAAATCACCTATTCACTTTATTTACTAGTGGTCTCCAATACTTGTCAAATTGGGCCTGAAGAGTTTCTGATTTATTTTCATCACCAAGTTCCCACATATCTTCAGCAGATAATGGTTTTTTATAACCCAAAAATGCCATTCTATATAAAAGGAAAGATTATTCATACACTAATTATAAAACTAATTTCAGATTTTGCAATTAGTGTGATAGTTATGACTATTACATAAAAAAAATATATGATTCAATAAAATCTACTTTAACAGAGTAAAAAGCTATTTGAAAATATAATTGTTATTTTTAATAACTTATTTCAGAAAATGACTTAATTATGACACAATTTTCTTATTTTTAATCACATCTCCAAAGTAAGAGAAAATATCTCCTGGATAATGTATGTAGTCATGTTATTTGGTGGAAGTTTTAGTCTCATATATCATGCAAGTGAGTACTACTTTCCCATAAAAGTCTTCCCAGAATACAATGCCCTCCTATTATTAACCATGGATGGGTTGTTCATTAATGCATATTACTGTGCCCAAAAAGTAAGATGAATTTGCAATTTAAAATTCCCAGGGCTTATGGAATTTCAATTTTTTGGGGGGGTCTTTTTTAGGTTGTGGGCACTGTCGTTGACAACTGTGAACGTCGTGTGTGTGTGTCGTTGACAATTTATTGAAAGCACAAAATATGAACATCAGAAGTTTTTAGTTTTATATATTAATATTTATGAAGTCTAATTATAAGAATTTTTCTCTTCAGAAAAAAAAAAAAAACTACATTATTTTTCAAAAAATATAATAAATATTTTTAAAATAAGAAAATCTGGTAAAAGAATGAGAAATTTAATTAAAAATTTAAATCAAACAGATTTAGTTATGTCCTTGATAATTTTCTGCTTTCCAAACATGTGCTTGCAACATTAGTGTTAACTCATTTCCCCAAAACTAGATCCATAATTATTTTTCACAATTTGGAAATGGATCTCTAAGTGACATTTTCTTCAATATCTTGTAAACTGTTCATAATAAATACAAAAAAAAAAATCTTAAGGACTAACAATATTAGAAAATCAAACACATAAAAAAAAAATTTTAATATGTTATAATCCATTTTTTTTTTTCATAGTGTTATTTAATATATAAAATTTTTAACAATATTCCCAAAAATTTGACTAAAATTATGTTTTCAGTGTTTGAAAAGATCTTTTTTTTTTTTTTTTTGTAGGTACAAGATTTTCAAAAAAAATAATTAGAATTTTATGCAAGATATTATTTCTTTCAAGATATATTCTTTTTAAGATATTATTTTCAAGTTTTGAAGCCATATATCTACAAAATTCTAATCAGATTTTCAAAAATTAACATATATTAATTTCATTATGCTGAATTGATTGTGTTAAAAATCTCAGATTTCATAATTGAGAAATTTAGAGTTAATTTTTTAAATCAATTTCATTGCACCAGAAGTTGGTTATATGTTTGAGCCAGTTCCAGCAATACTAATTTGAGATGATCTCATGATAAAGTTATTAATTAAGGGTATCCTTTTTTTTTTAAAACTAAACCACTTTTAATACAATTTTTTTTTACCACAATTTGAATCAAGATATCAAGAATTATTTTATTGTGATTTTTATTCATTATTACTCAACCCCCTCTTTAAGTGTATATTTAAAAAAAATTTGTAATTCAAAAACATTCTCGGAATTTTGCAGAATTGTAATCTTTTCCATTACGAAAATTCTATTCTAAACACTCCAAATTACATAACTATGTGTAAACAACAAAAAAGAGTAACTGTTCATAATTTGAATTTTGTTTCTTATATAAATTTAGAAAAAAATTCATTTATTGGGTATTATCAAAATTACATCTGCACATAAAAATCGGTTTAAATATACCTTTTGCCGAATTTGCAATTTTCACAGAAATAAAAATAAAAATTCATATTATAAACCACTAATTAGTCTTTTTTATTTTAGACAATAATATCACATCTTTTATGAATGAAATTCTGATATTACAATCTTACAAATACAAGGCATTTTGCCTTTATTGCATAAAACTACTGCATTTTTATAAAATCTTTAACAAACAATCAAAATGTTTTTTTATTATTAAGTTATCAAAATTCATTAAGTGATTTATAATATATGTAAAAATCTTATTGCCTAACAAATTTAATATTTACTAAATATTTATAATATATTTTTGGGTTTTTTTTTTTTTTTTTTTCCTACATTATTTTTTTTTATAATATTCTCAATTATTTTTTATTTTATTTTCTTCTTCGGTTTTGGAAGCAATCTTGCCTTTTTCCACGTAATCAGTAATTTTTTTTTATATGTAATTTTTAAGAAAGTGATTGCATAAAAAGAAGCTTAGATGAGCATATAAAAATTTTAAGCATTTATTTTCATTTAAAATTGTAATTGTAATGATACTCACGGATTAAACCACCAAAATGTTAAGAATGAGATAAATGATGAACCTTCTTCAGGGCTTTGTCTCTAAAATGCAATTTTTCACAAAAATTAAATTTTCATTACATAACTTTTTTAACAAAATTATTTATAAATATTAAATTGATTTGGTTTATAATTAAAAAAAAGGTAAAATTGGAAGAGTAAATAATTAAACATTTTATTTATATCCAGTGAACACAATTAACATGGATTAAAATATGGATGACATTTGCTATGGATATTAGCAAATATGAAATAACAGATTTATAAACATTTATCTAATAGAGCATTTCACATATTGCCCCTTCTTGATTAATCACAGACATATGAAACAACTGATATTATAAAATAAAAATGAAATATTGGAAAAAAAAATTTCATAATAGTAAGATCAAGATACATAAAAAAAAAAAAATCTGTAACAAATTGAGTTTTGTTTTATATTCAATTATTTTCATTGAATAACTGACAAAAATGATTAAAAAAAAGTATTTAATTCCATTTAAAAAGCCTTTTCAGTAAAGCAAAAATTTCATGTTAAAAAATTATAATGGTCTTTTAAAGTATTTTTAGTTAGAGAAAACAAATTTACAGACATGTGTTAGAATTTAAAGAAAAGATAAATTTGTTATTCTAAGTTTGTAATTCAAAATGAATTCTTGACATGGTTTTTGTTATGCATAATCATGCTTGCTGTGATGTTAATCTTTGTCTAAATTAATATTAATTTAAAGATGTCTTAATATATTATAAGTGTTATAATTTTATTCATTTAAATATATAAATCACTGCAATGAGAACAAAATTAGCAGAATTTTGGACTTATGCAAAAAAGAGACACAAATTTTATATAAAGTATTTATATTAGTATTAATATTATTTTATATTAGTAAAAACAAACCTTTGGTATCTGACTGGGTTTTACTCTCAAATCCGCAAAGCAATTCAAAATAAGGAATATGAATGAAAATGCAAAATATAGAACTATCATAGTAAATTGATAATGTTCAAATTCTTCATCATACTTGAATTTCTGTAAAACCATATTAATAATAATGTACAAATAAAATTATTTATAAGTATGTCATGGCAAAATACACTATTTTACAATAATACATATAAAGTTTTGCTTATAACAAATTCTATGAATATTCACTTTATAACAGCAATTTATACAAATGCTTAGTCAATATTCTTCTTGAGAAACACATTAAAAACAAAAATAAAATAAATTTATTTTAAATATTCAGTTAAGATTGATTCTATAGACAATTATGCAATATGTGTGTAATAATATTAAAATGACAAAAAATTTTTTATCATTATGCTGTTTCAATTTAAGATCAAAATAAATAATTTTTTAAGTGATAATGAATTTTATTAATTGGCAAAGTATGAAATTAATATTCAATTGACAATTTTTTAAACTTTTACAACATACAAGAATTTCCAAATCAAAAGATTTATTATCTATAGATATAAATCTATATAAATATATATAGAGATAATAAATCTAATGTCTAATTATCTTTCAAATGTTTTTACTAATTAGATGCAAATTTGAAATTTTTTTTTTATTAGTATTTCAATTTAATTTAAATCCCTATTACTAAAAAAAAAAAAAGAATTCAGAACAATATATCAAAATTAATTAAAATTTAATAAATTCAACTATATAATTAAATCAAAATATAATAAAAATATATTCATTTGTTGTAATTTACTGCTACAATCTATAGACAATCAACATTCCTTCAAAATAATGCATCAAAAAACAAGTAATATAAAAACAAATTTAAAGTCAATTCCTTCTTTTTTTTTCACTTATATTTCAGAAAGGCCTTTATAAATAATTTTCATTTATTTTTTAAGTTTATCTGGTGCCATCTATTGGTAGATATATGCAACTTAAATCTAAAAAAAAACTAAAATTAAGTAATTAAATTTAATTGCTGAATTAATATTTGAGAAAACTGTATTAACATAAGTGTCATTCACTACAAATTTAAAAAAAAAATCTATCTGAACTTGAGTGGATGAATAAAAAGTATTTTATTAACGATTGAAAATTTGAACAAGATATATATATATAGGGAGAGTGTGAGCTAATAGAAGGAATTGAAATAAAATCAAGTCTATCTTAGAAAGTCTGCAATTATGTCATTCACACATAACTGCAATTAATCTTAATAGTTCATGTAATTATTTTTTCTCAGTTGATATTTTAAAGTAATTAAAAACATATTAAATTGTAATTTGCAAAATATTTTGGAGCTAGTCTACAAAATGTTTTTGGGGATGGGAAAAATTTAAGGTCAATTAAGTAAGCTCAATTGACCTAAATGGAACTGTGAATTAATTATTGTAGTTAAAATTTAATAAACAATATCAATTCACGATTAATCTGTTTTCAGACATAATTTGGATTTACAAAGATAATTTGAAAAATATAAGTAAATAAAGTTATTTTAGAGCGAATCATTTATAGTCTACAGATAAATTATTTTTTACAATCTTGTACCTTTTTTAATACAAAATAAAATGTTGAAATTTATATGAATAATCAAAAACGGAAGTTATTATAATTATTTTTATTAATGAAGAAATTCCAGGTCAGAAATTTATAATGTGATTTGTTTATGAATCGAAAAATAGAGTATTTTTTAAATGATATGCAGCACACCTTTTTAAATTTTAATTAATTAATGAAATATCAGATTTTTTCCAATGTTTTATATTAAATTAACTTAATTACAAACACAATTAATGCTATCACAAAATTTAAAAATAAAAGTAAACTCTGTTATTTAAAAGATTTGAAAGGTTAAGAAATATCACAAATCTATATAAATTTTTGTTCTTAAGTAAAACCAGAAAAAAATGTAATAAATTATATTCATATATATATATAAAACAATTAATATATAATATATCAATCAATCAATATATATAGTCATAAAAATATAAAATATATATATATATATATTTCATATTTTTATATTTTGAATTTTATTATATATATATATATATATATTGAATACATGCACATATAGAATATATATATATGTATGTGTCATAATAGTAATAAAAATTTGACTGAAAAGTTTTCAAATTTTCTGAATAGCTTACTTCATTAAAAGTTTTTGCAAAGCAGTGTAATATCCACCAGCTGTCCCAAGCACAAAAACAATGAAAACAAAAACAAAACACCTGATGTAACTTTGCCTTTTTTTCTTTGAACAACTATCATTGTAGCAACTGCAACCTAAACAGAAATTTTTTTTCATTCATAAGAATAAAGTATGAGAAACTTTAACAAATTTTATTAATGCCATCATAGATAAAATATATATTCTCTTTTACTATACTTTTTCAATGAATTTCAATTTCTCATAACTCGATTCTAAGAAGGTATCATATATAGAAAACAAAGTTTTATTTTAAATTAATTTAAACAATGGAAAAAATATAATTGCATTATTATTGAATGCCAAAAAGACGAATGAACTGAAATCATTTGTCACAAAATGGAAATAATTATAATAATATTTAAATGTTTAATTAAGCATGTTTAAAGTATACATTATATAGTAACTTTATAATATTTATACATTAAATTTTTATATAATACTATATGTCATTTATATAATAATTTTAGCTCACTTCTCTTTAGAGCAAAATCAAAACAAAAGGTAGAAATGTTTCATCTTCAAACCATTTAATCATTTCATTTTTTTTTTTTTTTTTATATTATTATCTAAATATTCTACCCTTGACTAAAGATTTATTTATTTATTTTATGATTTTGAATTGCATTTTTGCATATGCTCATCAGATTGAAAATCTAAATTTAAAATCAATTGTAATTTAAAAATTTTGGCTACTTACGTATTAACTGCACTTTCAGCAGAAGTTGCGCTAATGCGCCAATAAAAGAGGTGCCAATGCGTCAAAATAGAAACTCTTTTGAATCTATGTTAAACCCTATATCGGCCTATTTTCCACCGAAATCCGTTTGACTACTTAGAATTTAAATAAAGTATTTTGAAAGTGTTTTGATTTTAAATAAAGTGTTTTATATATTTTATGATTTGTCCCAAAAAATTTTAAGTGTAGATTGGCGTTACTTAAAAACCGCCAAATCTGTAGCTGCGGTGGCGTTAATACGTAGTACCAAAATTTGTTTAATATTGTAATAAATTGTTAAAAAAAAAAAAAACCCATATTTAAAATAGGGATTTGCAGAAATTTCATATTTAAATGTTATATATATAAACTTGGGATTTTTTTTTTTTTATTATTAATCTAAGATATAAATTAACTTGAAGAAATTATCAAACACATATAAAATGGATTTTATTAACTTTCCTTTTTTTTTTTTTTTTACAAGTAAGGAAAAAATATATTAAATGAATCATATTCTTTGTTTTTTATATGAATGCAAAAATTTAAAAAAAATAATAAAAAATTGTCATAATTAATTAAAATATTTTTATCACTTATTACTCAGCATAGACACCCTTTATTAAAAACTTATTTTACTGTTCAAATAAAAAAATATTTTTGTTAATGTTAAATTTAATATATATTTTAAATGTAATGATTTTTTTTTAATTGTATACACATAAAAAAGCAATATTAACTAATAAATCGAGTAATTTTTTTCATACTAACCATTGTTACAAAAATTAAAAATGGTGTGTAATATTCTACAGGACGGACATCAAAACTCGTAAATCTAACCATTTGGTATATAATGTCTACTAAAGACAGAACCATCAACAGAAACACAATAAGCTGAAAAATAAAGTAAATAGGAATAAAAAACTACACAATAAAAAATAACACATAAATATTTTGTTTAAAACATTACTTGTTTTAAAAGAAAGAGAGAGAAAAAATTAAAAATTATTAATCTAAAAATTGTATTTGTATTAAATATTAAAAGATATACTTCCTTATTTATAGTTGTGTCACAGTTCATAAATTAGACATACTATATTATGTAATATTCTAAGTTAATAAAAAAATAGAAATTTATTTTATTCTTAAATATTCAATTTCTTCTTTTTCTTTATTTTCTTATTGAAAACAAATTGGCTTTATATACCTATCATAACTCATTTTGTAATTTTGTTAATTCTAACAAGTGAGAAATATTATCATTATTTTTTAATTTGAATTAAGTTTAGCTGTACATCCTTATTTTAAATTATACTCTACTTCCAACTATATGATTCATGTTGAGTATTCGAGCACCGTTGAGTATTCGAGGTATATGTTGTGTATTCGGGTAGATGCAGTTCTTTTAAATAGAATTTAAAATTTATAAAGTAACAGAAACTTTAAGAATTTCGCATTTTAAAAATACACATATTTGGAGAAAAAAATTCCTTTCTAAATTAGTTTGATTAACTTGAAATTTTATAAAGCAGATTTCCTTATACAAAGTATACAAGTGACAAAATTTTCCCAGTTAATACACATTAATTTTAGTTGTAGGTCATGCTTATATTAAACAATTGCCACTGTATAAAATAGGCAACAATTGTGGATAGTTTGTCTTTTCTAATTGTAGTCATTGCAGTTTCCTGCATATGTAACTAATATGAAGCTACAATATTGTTAAAGGTCTGATAGGTAACTGGACATTGTTAAAATAACATAGTTAGAATGCACAAAGTTGGCTGATCATATCATGCAAAGGGTTGGTCCTAGCGTCAGCACTATACAGACACTGCTGTGCAAAAATGTAATTGCAAGGAATTTGTTAGCAGAATAAAGGCTGTGGAAGCCCAAGATTCCCCTGTGACAGGCCCAAACAGCATCACTGTCTGATATGCACCATACTAAGCATCTTCCACATCTTCTATCATCTCAGAGTACTTGTCTGAAATGAAGTTACATTCACAGTAGTTTTTAAAATGACTGCCTTTGACCTGAATATCTACAAGAGCTGTCTGTAATGGAATGGTATCATAGCTGCAAGCAGAATGCCATCGAACTAATGGTACCTGTTTCCAAGAGCCACACAGCTATTACCTGTAATAGAATGGTGTGATGGCTCTCATTTACAAAACTGGTCATCCCTTTCAGTCCTATTGCATAAGATTTAACAGCTTAATGATAATGCAGATAACATCCTGCAATTTTATGGCAAGTGAGATTATTTTCCAATAAAATTATGCCAGTTCTAGTAGGATTTGCATATCTCTAAATGGCTTCTATGCTGTTGATACTCTCTTCCTTAGTCATCAAACTTTTTACCAATTGAACATATAAGGGACATGCTAGTCTTTCATATTTGAACACCTCAAAAATATTACTAGTCTGGAACAGCAATTGAGAAATACTCACTTTTACATATATGCTTACAACCATATATTGATGTTAATACCAGAGGAGGTTTAACTCATTATTAATTTGAATATTCTATGTAGAACAGCTAGCCATTGGTGGGTCTTGCAGCTTGGAATTCTTAATTATTCTGTTATTTATGTATGGGCTTTATAAAATATTTAATTTCAATAAAGACAATTATCTCTTTCCTAGTTTGCATGTATTTTTATTTTATCTCAAAATAGTATATTAATGAAATTTTGGCTTATCACTATATATACCTTAAGTAATAGTACAAAAAAGTTTCATTAATGTTATTTTCTTAAATGATGTTAAAAAGGAGTAAATGAAAAAACAATTCATTGATAACTTGAGAAAGTTATACAAACACTCAGGCTCTGCAGAATATAGTTTAAATAAAACTGCTTCCAACCATCAATAAATAGTGTTTCATGGTTATTTTTTGTGTATAATTAATTCATTATTTCTTACAAAAAATTTTACTACATAATGCTTTCACTTAATGAAGAGTTAAAATTAGCCAACAAAATTAAGAAACATTAATTTTTGCACAATTTTTGTAACAATGTACAAATTGCAGTCATATTTATTATTTATTGACAAATAAATGGTTAATAAATAACTTTATACATAATTATTTTTGTTACATTATCTATATTAGTTATATCATTACATTAACTATAAATAAAAATTTAATATATCAACCAATAAAATATTTACTATATATTTTGTAAATAAATACATACCAATTTTGAAATATTTAATGTGGACCATGGTACTTTGATGCCCTTTTGTCCTTATCATATAGTAGATTTCTAATGGGGCAAAGATCCAAAAAAATGCTATAGGAACCCATATTAATCCTATCTTTATGAAGCACGAAGTGAAGACTGGTGTTGTGGTGCTCCATGTCAGGTTCCAGTTCTGAAAAAAAAAATTAAAAATACATTACACAATAGTCAGAAATTCAATGGCAATCAAATAAATAAATTTAAGTAAAACATCAGCAAAAACAAGCAATATAAAAAAAATTTTTTGAAGTCAACCCTACTTAGATCAACAAAGAAAATTTTATTTTAGTTAATTTTTATTAAATAATTACAATTAATATAAATATGTATGTACATATGACAGAATCCCACTATTAAGTAGCAAAATAGAAAGCAAATTTCCTTGCAATTTTCCATTTTCCTTTCTATATATGGTGTTGGACTATTATTTTTATTTGTTATTATTTATTCACTTTCTATATTTTTTATTTCTAATTTATGAAGCTGATGGTCTTCGCCACTGACGGTATTTATTCCCTAAATTTATATCCTGCCTCCAGAAAAATTTTTATTTCTCCCATATAAAACTAAAATTAATGAATTAAATTTAATGAATGAATTAATAGTTGAAAAACTGTTTTAGCATCAAGTGTCATCCACTACACAGTTCAAAAAAATGTATTTGAACTTGAGTGGATGAATAAAAAAGTGTTTTATGAAAGATTGAAAATTTGAACAACATATATATATATTGGGAGAGTGTGAACTAATAGTAGGAATTGAAAAAAAACAGTATACATCTCTCTCTTTATATTTATATAAATATATATTACTGTTCAATGGTTCAGTGACAACCAAATAAAAATATGTTTATAATAAACAAATTTCATTACAAATCTTAAAAGTTGTTATAAAATAGATAATTATTTATGTTTCTTTAAATAATCCAAGTTTATCTCAACCATGTAGCTATTTACAACATTTTATTTTAACATATGCTATAATAAAATAATTAATTTGTTATATGATTATTCCTTTTATTTTAATTATTTATGATTTAAACTTATTCTAAAAAAATTACAAAAATATGAGAATAATATGAAAACATCTTTTTTTTTTTTTTTTAAAAATAGATTTAAAAATTTACTTTTAAACAAAAAATGAGATTGAAACAGTATACGATAATCAAGGCAGTAATTATCTACATGCATTTACCGGCACTTAAACCAGAACTTAATATTCTTTGTAAACAATAAACAAACATTGAGAAGAAGAAAAATTGAAATCTGAATTACCCAAAATTCTGTTGAGCAAATCCGATCCATAGCCGGTTCTCTACGAGAAATTAGTTCCGTTTAAATAAATTCATCCACCCCCAAATTTGGAATCTTTCGAACATAAAAGCATCGACAGCATTGACGGTAAAGAGACAAGAATGAGTGTGAAATCGGCACTGTATTTGAGATAAAGACCGTGATAAAGCCCTTTCATGAAATATTTATCCAGAGATAACCGCTATTGTCCACATGGAGGAGCTAAATATCTTTTAACCAGCGTCGAAAAGAAAGTAAACACACACATGACATGCAACAAAACAAACTGTTATGTAATTGTTGCCATTAGCCAAAATAGAAATAAATTAGGGGTAGGACAAGGAAATGAACTCGGCTATCATAGTAAAGAAAAAGCAAATTAGCTCAAAGTTAATCTTCACAGTAAAAAGCGATAAACAGCTGATATAATTTTTAAAAAAAAAAACAATTCCTTTCAACAGTATGGTGATTCAATATTTTATTTATTTCTGCTTAGAATTAAAAGTTTCGACAAATGTAACAAATGATTTTTCAGTGTAAGCAATGTCGAAATTTTTAAAATCTTCAACATTTTTTTTTTAAATCTTTGATTTCCTTAATCTGTGAAATAGAATTATCTTGCTACTTATTTGTTTCAAGCGCTCGCTATCAGCTCCTTATTCTTTTAGGATAACATTCTTGTCAGTTCACATTGTTTTACAAAGTTATAAAATAGATTTTTAACAATACAGTTTACTCTTTCCATTTTCTTAGAAGAGAAGTTTTGTTATATAAGAAATTAGGTAACAGAAATATTGCTTAAAAGGAACTTAAACAGTTAGAATTTTCCAATTTTTATCAAATTTTACATCTGTAATTTTTTTAATATAGTTAATTTAAGGCTGGTTTTATACTTTTGTTTGCATTTACTATTCAAAGAAAAATACTTTATAAAAAGCCTAATAGCAAGACGAAATATTTGTGTTTTTAAGGGAAATATGGCTTTTCTGTAATAATACTCTGTGACCATTGAATGGAAAATTAATTTTTATATGTGTGTTATTGTATTTGTATCTCAAAATGCAATATAAAAAAAATAATTGCATATTAATATTTTAATTATTTTGTATTTCAAGTTCTCAGTAATTGTTTGTTATTACTAATTTTCACCATGCTATGGTTAAGATTCTTTGTGGACTTATATTATGTAAAATGGTTTTATTTATTTATTATAATTATTAGAATTAATATTGTCATCAGATTTATGTCAATACATTATAATTTAAAGTAGAGTATTTCAAATTCAACTATTAATAAAATCACTATTCTCTACGCAAATTATTTAGTGATAAAATGTAGCACGTGAATCTGATTATTTCTTATCTCATACATATGCTTAACTAGCAGAGATGATTCTGCATTTGTAGGTTTCGATAAATATCTTCATAGGAATTTATAAATAAAAACTCTGAAAATTTCCCAATAAATAAATCAATACAATTTTTAAGAAATTCATCACTGATGAATTTTTAAAAAATTTATTTTTAATTCAACTAAATAATTGATTTTTTTTTTTTTTTTTTCCTTAAAACCCATTTACTGTAAAAAATGTCATTAGCAGAGACATTTCTCACCGTCTCTTTAGCTTAATTAAAAGAGCTGTTACTATAACATGAAAATATGTCTGTCATGTATCTTAATGATATTTTTAGAAACGTTATATAACTTTTTTTCAAAGGAATAAATGCATTTAAATACAATTATATATATATATATATATAGGGATGGCCTTTGAAGCACGCAAAATGTATATTCACGTTGAATCTCTTCAATCGACACAAAACGGTGTCCCCGGAGTGGTCTTTTGAATTTAGGGAATAACCAGAAGTCGCACGGGGGAATACGGTGGTTGTGGAACGATATGGTTTTCATTTTTGGCGAAAACGTCGCGAAGAATCAATGCAGTGTGAGCTGGAGCATTCAGTGTTTTTGATACCAATCGAGATTTGACGCGTTTCATAAAGCATAAAGCGTCTCATAAAGCCAAGCGCAACTCAAACACTGATGAATATTTTGACTTCAAATTTCACACAGATGTCAAGGACAGGGCCAGCAACCTAAAACAGAAAAAAAAAATTTGAAATTCCATAAGCGCCGGGAATTTTAATTTGAAAATGGGTCTTACTTTTTGGACACAGCAGTACGTATATTACTAGTTAGGCAAATTTGATTAAAATCTGAGAAATCGAATTTAATTAGGTTTGTTGATTTGATACGGAGTGGAAATAGAAGATATAAAAAAAAAAAACTGCATACATTAAAAAATTCTGTGTCGTTTTAATGTGAGCCGCTTTTACTATGACTTCAGCACTAAGCATTAGTAATCAAGGTCAGCAAGAAAAACAAAAAAGAGGGCCGTTGAAAACGGTGATTCGCCTAATTACTCCACCGGAAACAAAATATCAAAATATGACTAAGGCGCCAGGATACATTGTGTTGTCTGGGAAAGAAAGGAGAATTGTAAATACGGGCGAGGTCAGTTGCTTTTATCCAATTAAAAAGCAATTACGATTGTTTAGTAATAACTATTTTAATCCATAGCTATTGAGAACCTTGAATTTTTAAACGTACTATTAATAAATGTAGATGCTCTGGATCTAATAATTTGGACTTAACAGAAAGTTACGTACCTATGATTTTACAAATTCTAACTTTTATGCATACTTCTATCAACAAAAACTACCAATAAGACATTTACTTTGACCCCCGATTGTGTGGAAAATTGGCAAGCAGCCAAGTCGGATGGATTCAAACAGAGCGAAGTTAATAATAAGGAAAAGTCCTTTCAGAAGATATTTTAATTGAGATAAAAATAATTTTAAATTTTAATAATAAGAGTGTTAGCCTTCCGATATCACTCTTGAGAACTCTTGTTCCGGGCTTTATGGCAGAGTGACTGCGCTCTGTGCCACAGGTTTCGGGTTCGAGTCCCGGTGGTGTCATGGATGTTTTAGTGGTTCGAATCCACACTAAACCGTAGGATCCCACCTAAATGACTATAGAGCGTTGTGCGTAGGGCTGACAACCCTACCGCGTAAAATTCAACGTCACGGAGCCAAGTCAAATTTACCTACGGATGCTCCATCACAATAGATCTCCCCCATCCCCCCCATTCTTTCCCTCCTGCCATGAAGCCAAATGGGGTTCTTGGAACTTGGTCTGAATGTTGATGTCGATACCACATGGGATAAAAAACAATAACAACACTTGTTCCAAATAGAGATGGATCAGTGTTAGTACAGAATAGTAGTTTCTTTGTAGTTCTCCTGGGTAACGGTGAATCTGGTAATTGTTATAGTGGCAACCAACCTCAAAAAAACGTAAGGTATTTGAAAAAAATTAGCAGATTATAAAATGTTGCCAGAATTGGCCATTTCATTTGTTTAAGTAATCTGATACTACAATATATCCATGTAGATTTGTGTCTTATGGCAAAATATGTGTTTTATTTATATATAAATAGTATTTAGTATATTTCTTGGATTGATGACTTTTTCGTATGGCTGTCCATGGCTTTTGAATATTGCGCTATGGGATCATCAAAAGAAATAAAATATTTGAATATTTGAATTTGTTAATTATGCAGGAAAAAGATTTCGGAATTTCAAAAAAACTTTTCAAACTTATATAAGTAGTATTTGAAAGCAAAAATAAGTATTAAAAGTTTTTAAAAGGTAATTAAATAAACAAATGAATAATTTTTATAAATTCAAATCAAACAAACGACAGATTGAAAAAAAAAAAAATAAGTAAAATAATTGAATTCATTAAAGCTTGAATACAAATACAAAAAAATAAATAAATAAATAAATTTTAAAGCATATTAAACAGCAAAAACCCATCGTTCAAAAATAATGGATAAATAAAACATTTTTTTTTTTTTTCAAATGTAGCTGGCAAACACTTAGACAGCTTGGTCTTTTATGCCTTTAGGCAAGCGCTGCACATACGTAAAACACTTGTTAAACACGTTGTTTCTTACCCTTGGGGACGCGAGAAACTTAAAAATAAGCCACGGACGTGTGGTAACAATGCCCCTGCAACGAGTTACGATCCTATTTAGATTTTATATGATTTAAACATTCTTTCCGAACCCCCTCACAAACATTCATCGTTTAAATTTTAAATTCGAACCGGAGTACCAAAGATATTGAAATTGGAAACAAGCCACTTGGCCATTCCAGAATCGCGAACATAATCCTAGAAATTGTTACAAATAACATAAATGCAATGTACACTTCAAGAAAGCTTGAAGACATAAAATGATTCCTTATGATTAATAATAAATCACCCGGTTCCCTTATGGAAGAAGACTTTTTATTTTTATTTATAAAACTGGTGTGAAAACGGAGAATTTCCTTGGTTAAAGAGACAGATATATCCTTTTTTATAAACATCAAAAAAATTCTTCAGCTTTTTCCAATAATTCAGTTTGGTTTAAATTTTGCAAAGCGGCGGTTATAAGAAATTGAAATTTCAAACAATTTCATTCATTTCATGGAATCGCGGATCTCAGTTGATAAATGATGATGTCCAATACAGATAAAATACGCCCACTTTAAACAAGTTTTGGGGATCTTGGAAATGCTCATTTTCGCAAATTTCGTTAAAATGCCTTTGCAACTTCCTCTGACGAGTTCTAGGAAATTCGTGGTGAATAGGTCACTTTCTTGCCATATTATTTACTTGCATTTTTAAATCTCCAAATTCATGCCGACACTTTTCAACATATATTTTTTTTTTTTTCAATTCCTTCTATTAGCTAGCTTACACTCTCCCTATGTATATCTTGTTCAAATTTTCAATAGTTAATAAAATACTTTTTTTTTTTCATCCACTCAAGTTCAAATACATTTTTCTTGAACTTGTAGAGGATGACACTGGATGTTAATACAGTTTTTTCAAATAGTAATTCAGTAATTAAATTTAATGAATTAATTTTAGTTTTTATATGGGAGAAAAAAATTTCTCTTATTAACTAAAATATAATTTTTCTTTGTTGACCTAAGTAGGAATTGACTTAAAATTTTTTTTTATATATTACTTGTTTCTAATGCAGCTGGAAACACTTAGACAGTTGCCTCTGAGGGCGCAAATTATCTCTGAGGTAAGCGCTACACCGACGTTACTCACTTAGCACTACCCAGGAGATGCGTGTAGCTTGAAGATAAGCTATGGACGCGGAGTAACAATACTCCCCTGCAACGCTCATGTCAGACAGACACCTAAGGTTTAAAGTGCATTCTGAACCCCTACAAACATCCTTGGAACCACCGGGACTCGAACCCGAAACCTGTGGCACGGGGAAAACGGTTTGTAAAATTTTGCAACGAAAAACCAGTAACATAATAAACCTGTATCGCACCTTGCATATCGTGTGGAAGAAAACCCCGAAAAATCCCAACAGGTAGTCCGAATAACGAGGCAAGATGCTGACATCGCAAGCGCCATCGAGCCTCCTCGTTTTTGAAACAGTGTCTACAACAAAGCTGCCAGCGGATTGAACCTCAGCCCTAATGTTCAACAGCAGCACCTCTACGGTCATCTTGTGCACACGAGGGCTAAACAGACCAAGACCTACAGTTTAAAGTGGATTCCGAACCCCTGACAAACATCCATGCCACCTCCAGGATTCGAACCTGAAGCCTGGGGTAACAAAGGCCAGAGCGCTAGACAATTAGCCATCAGGCCGCTGAAGTCTTTAGAGGCCGCGTCGATTGTCTGTAAAATTTTGCAACGGAAAACCCAATAACATAATAAACCTGCATCGTATGGGAGAAAGCCCCGAAAAATCCCAACAGGTGGTCTCACTAACAAGGCAAGATACTGAACATCGCCAGTGCTTTTCGCTGTATTTTTCGATCTTCTTCAGTGAAATAGTTTCATTTATGTCATCTCTTAACATTACATTTTTACATTAATTTCTAGAATTTTGGAAAAGAAAAAAAAAATATTTTTATAGAAAGTCGGGAGAGAGATTTATTAACTCCTCATCTCCTCACCTCTGTTAAAAAGTATTAATCACGATAATATCAAGGAGAAAGATTTTGTGAAAGGGCGTTCATACCAAACAATATGAGAGACATTTGTATGCGTATGTGTGTTTGATATCATTATCATTTTAAAAAATGAAAGATACTGTTGCGAAGACAATTTATGAGTGCTGCCATGGACATTTCAATAATATTCAGGTAATGCAGTTGTTCCTATTACTTTTTTTCTCTCATACCCTTATTTGTGTTTTGAAGTTGTAACCTGGGTTACCGTGCGTGCTTTATGAGTGTCACGTAAGATGACGATCACGAAAAATTTAACTACATGAAAATTTTAAATCAACATTAGCATATCGATCCACAGTCTTTTAGCTACCAAGGCTGGGCTGAATATACTCACTGTACCTACACGGTGGGCCGTTCAAAAAGATCACAATTTATATATATATGTATAGGTGTGTGTAAAATGAAAAGTAACTAGACAAAATAAAACATTTTTTACTAGTTAGTAAATTTTTGTTCACAAATATGTGTTAATACAAAAGAATCGATTGCTATTTATCATACCAGCTTTTTGTATAACAAAACACACCCGACTTGTGACAACATACGCCACTGGCGATCATAAGGTCTGCTATTATTACTACTACACCACAGCACATCACTGTACCAGTTTCGGAATGATGTGGGTGAGAAAAAGTCTGATTGGGCTCTGTCATATGAAACCGGGACCTACGGCTTAAAGTGGATTCCGAACCACTACAAACATCCATGGTACAGCCAGATTTCGAACTCGAAACCTGTGGTAATGAGCGCAAGAGAGCTAGCCACCCTGCCATCAGCTCTCCTGATCATAGGGACTGAGGTTTAATCAGCTGGCGGCTTTGTTGTATATACTGTTTCAAAAAATCAGGAGACTTGATGGTGTTTGTGATGTTCAGCATCTTGTTAGTCGGACTACCTGGTGGGAGTGTTCCGGGTTTCTTCCATATGATACTCAAATGCGGGGTAGTTCTCCCTAAATGACCTCCCGGAAGGCATTCTTCTTCAGTGTTCAGTGGTTCGAAGCCAAGTCAGACTTCTACTTACGGGGTATTCCATCACAACAGAAGCTACCCCCTTTCCCTCCCTTCTTGAGTTGATTACTCACGGATGCCCTTCTCGCACTTCAGGACACTGAGGATTAGATTCAAACACAGAGCACAAGTAAAGAATTTTATACGAGACAGTATATTTATATTATAACTGTTTCGGAATTTGAACTAATATTTTGTTTTTGTAATAATAAACCAAAATATCGGAATGGGTTTTTTTTTTTTTTTTTTTTTTGTAATTTTCCTCTATCTACAAATATACATTGATTTAAATAGACTTGTGCATTTTAATGCATTTAGCTAGCAACAACCACAGTTGTTTTATTCTGAGAAATTATAAAAGGAAAATCATGTTCTTGACACTATCATAACATATCTTATGCAACTAACTGTTACAACTCTATTGGCAAAAGTTTTCTTAGAAAATGGAGAAGACTATTGCGTTAAAATAATAAATAAATAACTTGTAAAAGAGAATTACAACCAGCGTGGAACAAGTTAGTTGTTTTTTTAAAGTAAAACTGAACATGCTACTGTGTCCGAAAAGTAAGACCAATTTTCAATTTAAAATTCCCGGGGACTACGGAATTTAAAAGTTTCTTTTTTTAGGTTGCTGGCGCTGTCCTTGACGTCTGCATGAAATTTGACATCAAAATATTCGTTAGTGTTTGAGTTACGCTTGGCTTTGTGAGACGATAAAACTGATTCCGGTGATTTTTGAAATGTTTGAATTCATTGAGGCATTCGGTGAGCATTCCTGTATGGGAAAGAAATTTTTAGAAGTGGTATAAACAGTTCAAAGAAGGCAGAGAACGCGTTGAAGATGAAGAGCCCTCTGGTCGACCATCCACTTTAACCGACGAAGCTCACGTCTAAAAAATTAAAGATTTGGTCCTTGTAAACCGTCGATTTACAATTAGAGACCTTGCTGAAGGTGTTGAAATTTCAAAAGGTTCGGTCAATTCCATTTTGGGCCTCAAACGCGCCAAATCTCGATTTTTACCGAAAACACTGAATGAGTCAGCTCACGCTGCATTGATTCTTCGTGACTTTTTCGCCATAAATGAAACCCCTATCGTTCCACAACCTCACACCGTGCGATTTCTGGCTATTCCCTAAACTCAAAAGACCACTCCGGGGACACAATTTTGAGTCGATTGAAGAGATTCAACGTGAATCGCCGCTCGCTTCGAAGGCCATCCCTGCCGAACACTTTTTAGCATGCATTGATGATTGGAAAAAAAGTTGGCATAAGTGCATTGTGTCTGGAGGGGATTACTTTGAATGCGATGAAATAAATTTGGAAGAATAAATAAAGAGTTTTTGAAAAAAAAAAAAAAAATTGGTCCCACTTTTTGGGCACAGTAGTATGATGAAAAACATTTGTGGGCCCCAAACTGTGCGTCCCTACATTAAATAATTAAATGCCGTTCAAGTAATAAAAAACATATTTGTTAAATAATACTCATTGACCTTGAGTTGTCATCATCTGTTAATGTAATCCCAGCGTAAGTAAAGTTAATTTTTAACAAAGTATGCAATCGTGCATGTAATTTCGTCTAGCTCCAACTTCCTCTAAGCGGGCACAACACCCTATGTCATTTGTTAATTTTTATTTCCCTTTTATAAATAATTATGCAAATAAAAAAAACTTGAAATTTCAATGCTTATTTAGATAACGGATCTCAAAAAGTTCGAATTGTGAATAATGAAAAGCAGAAGTACAAAAACATTGACAGAAATAAAGATCAAGATTGTTGGAATCCGAGAACATAAAGACATCAGATGTTGAAAAAAAACCGGAAGTCCTTGAAACTTTGTCCTTGAAATCAAGGTGAGCAAAAGGCATATGAATTTTTTTATTTGTTGGGATGAAACAATTCTAAATGTCGAATGCTGAGCATAAAGCGGAAGCACTCCAGATTAAAAAAAAAAAAAAATTGACATTTATATTGTCGTATTAAAACAGGGACCGCGGCCCTCGGAAACTACTCATGTGGGACGCCTCGTAGTATGATTATTTTTCTTAAAAAATATAATGATGAAAAACATAACATAATAATGATAGTAATTTATTTATTTTTAAAAATTTTTTTAGATTTTGTTAAAAGATTAAAAAGGGGGTAAACACGATTCAGGTTTTGTTTAATAAAAAATTAAAATAAAATATTTAAATGTCTAGAAAAATATTGTATTCAATGTTATTGAAGGTTAGGACATTTGAAACTTTGTCAATAACATGCTACCTTGAATGGATTCAGGATTCCCATTAACATAATTTTATTTTTATTGCAAAAAACATGTCCCATTCAAAAATTGCGGTAAACAAAGTACAGTAGAACCTCTTTAAGTCGAACCTCAATAAGTCGAAAACCTCCACAACTCGAAAAAAATTTTTGTTCCTTTTCCCTCAAGCCCCAAAATCTTCATTACTCGAAATTTCAACCCTCTGTACGTCGAAATAATGAGTCAATCCCTACAAGCCATTTTGGTATATATTTTCCCTCCGTAACTCGGGTGAAAAAAAAATTGGACCTCTGTACCTCGAACATTAGCAATGTTTGATTTCACAACCTTTTTACAACTATAGATAGTCTTTATTGCTATAGATAGAGAACGATCGAATTGTCTAAAGCAAAAAAAAAAAAATAAAAATAAAAAATAAAAGTAATAATAATAACTGACTTTTTTAATATATAATATTTTTAATTTTAAGGTTGTTTCGGAATTATTTTGATTTTATATTGTAGTACATAAAATAACTTTTAAGTTGCAAATAAAAATGTTTATTACCTCTGTAACTTCAATTTTTATTTATTTTAGATCTCTAACTCAAAATAAATCAGAAAGAATCTAAACCTCTACAAGTCGAATATTTCCTTACAAAATCCGCGTAAGTCGAAATCCTCCATATGTCGAAAACTCTATAACTCGAATTATTTGGCGTCTCCCTTGAAGTTCGACTTACAGAGGTTCTACTGTATTCACAACCGTTCATATCTAAGACATGTCGAAAAGTTTCCTTAATTTCACCTCTAATGAAGTGAAGGCGATGAGCTTTAATTTTCAATTGTTTGTCGAGCCGCGCATAGTGTGAAAGAGGTTCATTATTAGTGAAGATTATTAAAAAAATCTCATCAATAAAGAATCTTTTATTAATTATGAAAGATTAGAGAAAATTAGAGTGAAACTATGAATTTAATTAGAGCTATTAGAGCAAAATTATGAAATTGTAATTAGAGCAAATCTATGAAACTAAATTAATGATATGCAACCGAAACTTTTGGTTTTTATTTATTTATTTTTGTTTCAAAAGATTTATCCTGATGCAATAAGGATAATATTGAATTATATGCCATATTTTTAAAACACTTCAATGACAAATATTAATGTCTGTCGAAGATAATGATGTACTATTGCTATATAAAGATGCAAAAAAATACGTAGAAAAGTCGAAATCCTCCATAAGTCGAAAACTCTATAATTCGAATTATTTGGTGTCTCCCTTGAAGTTCGACTTACAGAGGTTCTACTGTAGATGTAGTTGTTGCTAGATGATTACAGTAAAATGTGCGAACCAGTTTGGATCAATATATATTTGTGAACAAACATTTTTTAAGCATGGGTATAAAATAATCGATAAACTAAAACCATTTAACTGATTATTGCTGCTCTTGTTTACTACACACTCGAAGCAAATACTAAAACACTTGTAAAATTGTTGTACGAAGCTCTATAATTATATAAAGCTACAATAATACAAGTATCATTTATTGTATTATTGTATCTACTCTTTATTTGCCTTTTTTATATATATTATTTATTTTTTATTGTATGTAAAGAAATACAGTGAGTAAAAAACTTTAAGGCCAGTAGACATTTTTGAGAAAATGGAAACATTTAAACTGAGGAATTAAAATACCATTTGATTGATAATTATTGAGCTTAAATAAAAGTAAAAAAAGTAGAAAAATTAATTTGCAAATATTTTATTATTAAAAATATTACAGAACACACAGATGAATATTTGAGCCTGAGTAAAAACTTTAAGGCCAACATAGAAAATAACATATAAGAAAAAAATTACAAATTCTTAGAAGGTTGTGCAGGAGTCATTACTTCAAATTACTTCAAATATTCTTGTTTTCATGGATGAAACGAGTTTTTGACGAAGGGTGGGGTCGGTTTTATACCATTCACCTTCGATAGTAGATTTCAGCTCTGTTGTTGATGTAAAATATCTCCCATTTGCATAAACTCTTCTTGCTAAGTCAGCCCAAAGGTTCTCGATTGGGTTGAGGTCAGGTGATCTAGCTGGCCATTTCACAGTTTCAACATTGTTGACTTGGAACCAATTTTTTGTGCTGTTACTCGAATGGATCGGTGCATTGTCTTGCTGATATTTCCAATTTTCTCCAGCAAGACATTCAGCATTTGGCAAAAGATGATTTGTTAGGACATTTTGGTATCCTTGTGAATTCATTCTATCTGAAACGAATGCAATTGAGCCCACACCATTGTAAGAAAAAACAGCCCCAAGTCATGACAGACCCTCCACCTAATTGGCGCTTGAAAAATATTTCTTTTTCATTTCTTATATTATGCCAGTAGAAATTCCAGCCATCTGGTCCATCCAAATTCCATTTTTTTTTTCGTCAGAAAAAATAATTTCTATCCAATGGTTGTCCCAGGTCATGACTTTTTGGCCAAAGTTCAAACGCTCTATTTTGTGTCTCTGCAGTAACTGATGCTTAGTCAATTTTGCTGTATAAGTGTACCTTCCAGACCTTCTAATTGTGTTATAAATCGTTTTTTGACAAACTTTTAAACCTGTCGTCGGAATCAGTTTCCTGGTTGAGTACTTTCCAGTAGAGGCAAGTTGGCAAACACTTCTTTCTTCACGCGAGGACAAAGCTTTAGGTCTTCCCCCGGTATTCTATTTACCATAATTGTCTTTCAATTTTAAAAAATTGTTGACTCCAGTCTTTGATCTTCCTATCTTTATCGCAATAGCACGACTACTCATTCCTGTTGAAGACAAAGCATCGATCTGTCCTCTTTCACGATCAGTTAACTTCTTACCCTTCGCCATCTTCACAAAGATCACCAATACTTCGAAGAAACGTATGACAAATATGAAAATTGCAGCGTTGTCACAAGCTAGTAGTTGAAATGGTAATTACATTATTATATTATATTTATTTTTAAAAATGACTGGTGACCTTAAAGTTTTTACTCAGGCAGAAATACTAACTTTGTAAATAACCACATGTTTATCATAATTATGTATTTGCAAATTATGTTTATAGCATTTATTTCTTATCAATGAACTTTAATAATTAATATTATTTGAATCCGTTTTATTTCTTTTTTACATTTTCCCAAAAATTTTTACTGGCCTTAAAGTTTTTACTCAGGCTGTAAAATGTAAGCTTGTTCGATAATTTTAGAGGGTTTTTGTATGCGTTACTCAATGGTAACCTGTGCTTCGGTGAGCATTAGAGGCTTAAAGTTCAATCCGCAGGAAGCTTATGTTGTAGTTTCACTGTTTCAAACAACGAGGAATCTCGATGACGCTTGTGATGTTCGGCCGCTTGCCTCGTGAGTCGGACTATCTGGTGGAGTTTTCCGGATTTCTCCCGTACGATACTCAAATGTGGGGTGATTCCTCCCAAAATCCTCCCGGAATTCACTTCCTTCCTTCTGCAGCGTCACGGAGTCAAATCAGTCTCCTACCTACGGGTGCTCTATCCCAACAGAAACTGCCCTGCCCCTTTCCCTCCTTCCATGGGAACACACAGGTTTTTGGACTTGTTGCTGCCTACCAAGCAGGATAAACCAAAAATTATAGTTTAAAAAACTAAAAAAACACGCATTTAGAGTTAATCAAACTAAAAAGTAAAAATAATTGTCAACATAAGAAAAAAATGACTGACGAGAAAATGAATGTCCTTGTTCTAAAAGCGTGGGGTGCATTGTATGATATTTTTAAACTAACTCTGCATTTCGGAATGAAACTAGTGAAAAATTATAACGATTGATATCGAGCACCCCACGCTTTTAGAACAAGGACATTCATTTTCTCGTCAGTCATTTTTTTCTTATGTTGACAATTATTTTTACTTTTTAGTTTGATTAACTCTAAAAGCGTGTTTTTTAGTTTTTTTAAACTATTAATTTATTTTTTACTTTTTAGTTTGATTAACTCTAAAAGCGTGTTTTTTAGTTTTTTTAAACTATTAATTTATTTTTACTTTTTAGTTTGATTAACTCTAAAAGCATGTTGTTTAGTGTTTTTTAACTATAATATTTAAATGAGGTCCCGGTACGGAGGACTGGTTCTTACAATAATTTAATTGTGAGTAAAACAAAAGCTAAATGCGAATATGTCGAGCCAGCCAGGATTCGTAGTCAGACGCGTTATCCGTTGTGAGACTGTCCACGTAGGTTTGAATGTCTTAGGTAATTTCACTCTACATGGGTTAAATTGCTCTTCATAAGTTAAAATAAAATCACTAATCCTGGCGATCCTAATCATGATGAGATAATAAACTTATCAAAATATTTCAGTGTCGACAGTCCTCGATAAGTCTTCAACGTTTAAATTATATCGGATCACTTAAAAAGTAGGGCAAAATCGAGCCTAAAGAGTCAGTTACATACATGCAGGTGAAACTAATAAAGCGTATTAAAAAAATATATATTTCATTCACTTTCATTTGTCTTTTCATTAAAAAAATGGAGATGATGAGTGGGGCGTAGTGATCGAGAGTCCGATAGCAAATAGAGTTGATCTAGGAGAAGAGAAGAAATGGTGATGATCTAAGGCAGGAATGGGACAACTCCGGCCCTCCGGAAGGTTCTATTCGGCCCTCGGATAGAATTTTAATTTGACGGTCTGAGGAAAATTAAAAGAAATATATATTTATAAATGGTATATCCGGCCCGCGGATAGAATTTTAATTTGACGGTCTGAGGCATATTAAAACAAATATATATTTATATATTGTATATCAGGTCCGAGGATAGAATTTTAATTTAACAGTCTGAGGCAAATTAAAAGAAATATATATTTATATATTGCGTATGGAACGATTGCGGACATATAGCGTTATTGTGAATAGTGGTGAAATTATTAAAAGTGCTTACTTGGGTTATTCGTAAAATATTTCAACCCCAAAATGGCTACTGAAAAACGTAAAGTGAATGATGAATGGATCTGGAAATATCTTTTACAGTTATAAAGAATAAACCAGCGTGGGTCATCGCAAATTAATTCATGTCATTAACATATTTAAATTGTAATACTTGTATATTGTTTAAAAATTTTAGAAAATTTATCTTGGCCCGCCAAACTTTTTTTTTTTTTTTTTTTTTTCTCGATTTTTGGCCCGCGACCGAAAAAGTTTGTCCATCCCTAATCTAGGAGAAGTGAGGAGAAAAAATGGTGATGATCTAAGGAGAGCAAAATGTAGAGCAGAGATCGAGATGATCCAGAAAAGGTGGAGGAGTGATCTGGAGTCAGAGAAAACAAGTGAAGAAAAAGAGAGCTGATCTAAAATCAAAGAAGAAAAGTTGGTGATGAAACAGCATGAAATAATCGTGAGATATCTCCTAATCTCAGTAAATGACCTATAAAATTAAGATACAGCTTTTGAGTGATAAGCAAAACAACTAGTGCTTGCATTTAAACTTCCCAGTGAAAACAATGCATGAGACTGATATTGGTGATTAAACTTATTCAAATTTTGTATTTATTAATCCTGTGTATAAACTGCTCATTTAAATTTTTTATACGCATGTATATAATTTGGTAAATCATAAATATTATTTTCATGATTCCTATTCGATAAATGTTTTTTTTTTCTGATTATTAAAATTAATTGTCAGCCTCTTTAATCCTTAAATGACAATATTATGTTGTGATTTAATTTTTTTGTATAGCCTAGATTATATTATAAATAAAAATTTTTTTTATTTCAATCTTTATTGTGTTCTTTATTTTATAAGAGTATATTAATCACTTATTTCACAAGATTCTGGAGTTTAATACTGTGTCCAAAAAGTAAAACCAATTTTCAATTTAAAATTCGGGGCTTATGGAATTTAATTTTTTTTTTTTTTTTTTTTAGGGTGCTGGCATGTCCTTGACATCTGTGTGAAATTTGACATTAAAATATTCATTACTGTTTGAGTTACGTTGGGCTTTGTGAGACGATAAAACTGATTCCGGCGATTTTTTGAAATGTCTGAATTAATTGAGCAAAGAGCTTGGATTAAATTTTGTTTGCGGAAACGTATAGAATGTTTACAAGTGGTATAAACAGTTCAGAGAAGGCAGAGAACGCGTTGAAGACGAAGAGCCTTCTGGTCGACCCTCAACCTCAACCGACGAAGCTCACATCCAAAAATTAATGATTTGGTGCTTGCAAACTGTCGATTTGCATTTACAGACCTTGCTGATGATGTTGGAATCTCAAAAGAATCGGTCAATTCCATTTTGGGTCTCAAACTCGTCAAATTTCGATTGGTACCGAAAACACTGAATGTGCCAGCTCACACTTCATTGATTCTTTGGGACCTTTTCGCTAAAATGAAACCCATATCGTTCCACAACCACCGTATTCACACCGTGCGACTTCTGTCTATTCCCTAAACTCAAAAGACCATGGACATCGTTTTGAGTCGATCGAAGGGATTCAATGTGGATCGACGCGCGTTTGAAGGCCATCCATGCCGATGACTTTTAGCATCCATTGAGGATTGGAAAAAAAAAGGTGACATAAGTCTATTGTGTCCGGAGGGGATTACTTTGAAGGCGATGAAATAAATTTGGAAGAATAAATAAAAAGTTTTCGAAAAAAAAATAACTGGTCTTACTTTGTGGCCACAGTAGTATTTCAAAAGATTCTGGAGTTTATATAACTGAAGTTTCATATCTTATAGAATATTTTATCGCTATTCATTTTATCGTTGCAATCTCTGAAAAATTCTCTATTGATATGTTTACCAACGATAGTACTAAGTATGGAAAAAAAATTGCAGGAGTTATCTTTTGTGTCCTTCATTATTTAAAATATATCAAAATATCTTTAAGTATTTTATTTTAATTAAGAATGGACTAGTGAATTAAAAAAAAAAAACCATTGCAGCTCTAGGCAGGTCAGGATAATTAGACGAAAAGAGACCCTGGGCTATTCCACTTACAAGGCCCTTTTCAACTCCCATTTTTAAATTTGTAAATTAAATGAGAGATAATAAAATACATCATTACTGTGATATATATCAATATGTTAAATGAAACATGTTGTGATTGGTACTTATCTTTATAAAAAAGTGGCACAGTTAAATAAACAAGTAATATAAATAAACAAGTAATATAAAATTTTCACATTTTTTTCACTATATTGCAGAAAGTCTTTTATAAATGATTTTCATTCATTTTTTTAAGTTTATCTGGCGCCATCTATTGGTAGATATATGCAACTTAAATTTAAAAAGAAATAAAATTAATTAATTAAATTTAATTACTGAATTAATATTTGAAAAAAACTGCATTAACATCCAGTGTCATCCACTACAAGTTCAAAAAAATGTATTTGAACTTGAGTTGATGAATAAAAAAAGTATTTTATGAACGATTGAAAATTAGAACACGATATATATAGGAGAGTGTGAGCTAATAGAAGGAATTGAAAAAAAGTCGAGTGCACTTATTTGGATATTTATTCTCAGTACGCGTTGATCTTAACCAATACATTTTTATGTTTGTTTATTAGTCATGTGTAGAATTTCTCCTTATTTTCGATTCAGTGTTTTAGTGTTTACTGTTTTTAGAACTGTATAATTCTAATATTGCTAACAATTTGAATGTAGGCCCCTCTTGATCTTGAGGCCCCAGGCTGAAGCCTAGTTAGTCTACAGGAAAATCCGGCCCTGGCTCTAGGTAATCTCTCTTTATATAATCAAATAAAAGCTGCTAAATTTTCGATGATGAATTAGCAGCAAAATGGAATTGGCTTCATACAATATATATGGTCAAACACCCTATTGACAAATTATGCAACTGTTTCTATGGTCACCACAGGATATCACCATGGGAACAGGCTGAAGCCGAACTATCGAAGAAGTTGCATCTTTATTTCACGTGTATCCACAAGAAGCTCAACTTTACACCTCTGAAAAATCAGTTCAGAAGTTCTCTGGTAGCGCCATCTATCATATATTTATAAATATTCTAAACGAATATTTACAGAAATGTAATTATTGGGTCTTTTTTCACCCTTTTAACTTAAATGAGTTGTTTTAAAAACAAAACAGGAGAAATCTTTTATAAAAATTATATATGTATATTTTGATGAATTATTTAAATAATTGTGATGCGATGCTAAATTAATTGCTTTACATTACTGTTAGTATGTTATGTCAGTCCGGACCATCTATGATGTTTCTTTCATGTGCTTCCTTTCCGTGAAAAAACACCCAGTTTATTAATATCATTGTGTTTACAACCCATCATAATTTATCTGAGAGACAGATTTTTTATTATCATGTGTGAACACGATATTGTCCTGATTAGGGGTCCGTGGTGTTATCCGAAAAAGAGGGTCAAATAAATAAATCTACATTGCAAATTTTGGCGGAAAATGATATTTTGGGCTCCTCAACTCTTAAAAGGTTTCATGAATAACGTTAGTCTTAAGGAATTTTCGGGAGAATTTGGCTTTTGTTTGAAGTGTTTTGTAGTATAGTTTTTAATCCCTTTTCACGTTTTGGATTGGGATTTTAAACATTTGTATTTCCAATGGCTATAAGTACTTGTAGTGCGTTGATCAATTCCTTTTTTTTTTTTTTTTTTTTTTTTTTTGAAGTTTCATATTTATCACTTTTGGCAGTTTTCGGTGCCTATTGAGATGTATAGGGCTTCTTATCGTATTTGAATTACTTCATTCTTCATTTATTCCTAGTATTTTCAAACTTTGATATATTCTTTTGGGTATTGTATGTGATAACGTTTCTTGTAGAGTTTGGAATACTTCATTTATCTTAATTTTGTATATTCTTTTAGAGATTCTTGAGCAACTTATTCTTCAGGAAGTTCTTGATCTATTCATGTGGCTATTGAATTGGGCCATTCTTGTAGTATTCCAATTAATTGTTTCATATATATCTTGCATTATTAAACATTGGTATATTCCTTCGTTCTCGAATGTTCACATATGATAAGTTGAAATTTGCCGAGCAGATATCAGATGTTTTTTTTTTTATTTAGTTTTGATGTCCCCTTTTTTTCAGCCGATCCGGGTGCAATGGTCAGAGTAATCTGCTAACAATTGAAAGGGAGTGGGTTCGGTCTTCGACTTTAGCAGAAAAAGGTCGAAACAAAATCTGAACAAATATAAAAAATACGGTTATGAGAAAGGGCATTTTTATTTGTTTACGGTATTTTTATATCACCACAATAATACCTAACTGTACCTAATTTTTAAATTTAATTTTAAAAAAAATGTTGTTTTTTTTAATTTATTTACTTGCTGTTTATAAACTTTTATTTTTATGCAGCCTTATTTTAATAGCCTATTTTGTTACTGCGACTATTTTTCGTTCGGTGGTTCTATTTTTCTTGTCAGCAGCAGCTTTCTAGTGGTCCGAGAAGTATTGATCAACCCATTCAGTGGTTTATTGAATCTTCATTTATTTACAAACAATATTTACAAATTTATACAGGGTTATACAATATTTACAAATTTATACTGGGTTATACAATATTTACAAATTTATACAATATTTACAAATTTATACAGGGTTGTACAATATTTACAAATTTATATAGAGTTATGCAATATTTAAAAATTTATACAGGGTTATACAATATTTACAAATTTATACATGGTAACATATAAAACAAAAATTGATGGTAACATCTCAAAGGCAAAAGCTAAGCTGGAAGACAAAAGCTCATTTGGAATACAACATCTCGTCTCCACGGCAACAGCTCGTCTCCAAGACGACAGTGCAACCTGTGAATCGGTTCCAACCGGTTTTTATAAGACTTCCACATGGCACTGGGTGGCGCGAGCTAAAGTATACAAATTCCAACAGCCTATTAACATTAATTATGCAGCCACACTAATTAAGTATTTAAACGTTATTTCTCATGAGGAGGTTAAAGGTACTTAGTCTCATTGAAACTCAATGATCAGTTGCCGCGATGAGTTGTGGACGCAGGTTCGAATTCTCGTTAAAGCAATTATTCTTTGTTCTTAGAATTTTCCAAGGTTTTGGGAAGAAATCGTTGCTATATATTAGTAAATTTTTAATATGAAATGAATTTGTGGTTGTTTTAATTTGTGTTAATAAACATATAATTTTTTTTTTACTTTCATTATTTCTTGGTTATATTTGCTGAAAATAGAAAATAAAAAAATAAACGGAAGTATTACACGCAAAGGATTGCACACAAAGGAAAATAATCTTTCAGCCGCATTCAGGAGAAAAATACTGTCATACTTTCATCTACACCCTCTTGCACCTAAAAAGGGAAAAATGTAGGGGAAAACTCAGATTTCATAGGGGAAAAAATTTGCAAAGGCTGTCTTGAGAATTTCCTTATCTGGTTATGCTGCCATCAAGTATGAAAGTGACTGGAACGATAAAACTGGTATCGTTAGTATAGCTGGGAATATATTAAAATGCATAATGTTACATTGTCAAATTCAAGTCATCTGCTGCCAATGAAAAAAAAAAATTTTTTTTTCTGTGTTTCTTTAAAAATGACATTTTTTCTTTTTGAATGACAGAAAATTTCGATATAATAATTTGATAAAATTTCCATAAATAATGATTTGATCTGAATTATTTTGGCGGAACATTTTGAATGAAATATTAATTTGAAATTTTATTACATACAACTTACTATATACAAAAAGGGGAGGAATTGTATACAATAAATATACTTCTACTTTCATTCTTGAGAGTTGTAAACAATAAATAAATACACTAAGTTGGGTGTGTGAGAGTTATTTGTGATAAAATGGGTAAGATAGGCTTGCAAATTAAAGCAATTTTGGAAAATGTTACTGATTTGGAAGCTTATGGTGAAGATTTTAGATGGTATTTGAAGCTGAAATGCATGAATTGCGGCGAAGAGCCCAACAAATGGCAATATGTATCACTTTCAGAAAAACTGCCGCTAAAAGGTGGAAGAGGCGAAGCAAATTTCGTGAGCAAGTGTAAATTGTGTGCTCGTGAAAATTCAGTGGAAATTTTTCTCGATTCTTTTCAAAAATACACAGCGGATGATTCTGAAACTTTCAAAACCATCGTTGCTTTCGATTGCCGAGGTGTCGATCCTACTGATTTTTCACCGCGAATTGGCTTTCGAGCAGTTGGCGAAACTTCTGGAACGATATTCGATGATATCATTTTAGAAGAAAAAGAGTGGGTAGATTATGATGAAAAATCTAAATTGTCCGTTTCTGTGTGTGAACTGGAACATAAGTTTGTAAAACTGTGAGGTATGTTTGGATGAAAAATGTTATATAAAATAAAATAATGAAAAGAAATAAGTGTGTGTGTGTTTTTTTCTTTTGGTAGTATGTCTTAAATGTAACAGAATTTATTATTGTCAATTAATAAAATATAAGAAAGTATGTGAGGTAAACTTGATCACAGAATATATACTTTGAATTAAAGTATGAGTTTGCTATAAAAACTGAAACTTGAGTGTAGTAAGTTCCCATTAGATTAACTTTGTTAATGCATTGACAATTCATGTAATTTTGTTGTTGTAACCAGAATTGAGTTGTATGTTTGAAATAAATTAAAATATTAAAAAATAACTAATTAGTTAATGGAAATTAAATAGTTTAGATATTTTACTGTAATTAAAATACTTTTATTATGTAGTAAGAATTACTTAAAAACAAAAAGTACAACAGGCATAGAATAGTATTAAAACAAACTTATCACAACTATTTTCGGATTATCTAAGAACCAATTTGATTTGAGAGTTAATAATAATTGCATTAATAATACAAAATTAAAAAGCTTATAATATTCAACTATTAACATTTTTGATTATGTAAAAAAGAGATCTTCGTAAAGATTATTTTCAAGAATTGTAAAGATAAAAGATATTGCAAAGTAGTATGACATGTATTTAGAAGTTTTAATATTAGTTTTTACTTTTACGAAAAAGTAAAAACTAGCTACTGTGTGTAGCTACTATTGATGTGAAACACTTATATGTATTTGCAATTTTGATTGGTTATTTTAAAGTTATCAAGTTTTTCATTAAATTCCTCTTATGCATTCATATTAATGTAATTTTTACATATAAAAGATTTTTTTTTTTTCAGAGTCTAATATATCAAATGGGAAATTTATTGTAATTTACAAACGGAATTTAGTTAAAATGCTTTACAATTATACAATTAGCTTTACAATTATAATATTAAATCCATTATTAAGCTCACTAATTCAACCTTATTATTGGAAATTTTTTCACATATAGCATATCTAATCATCTTCCTTTTTAATTTTCTTTTGATTTACTTTTTATTTATTAATCTGAAATTTTGTTTCCACAATAAAAATCGATTTTCATTCAGATTTTCTTCTGCTAGTAATTTTCTTGGCCAAAAGCAAATTTTCTGTAAATGTAAGTAGTTTCATATACAGAAAAAATAGAAACATTTACAGATAAATATGAATTAGAAAATTTTGTAGCATAAAAATTTTGAATGACATAGTATTATTTTCCATTAAACTATTTGGTACTGTTAGGCAGAAGTTTGATTTACAGAAATATTTGAAATTATATTATGCATTTTAAATAAAAAAAAATTTAGTACTTATACTCTTAATTTTGTTGATCTTATTTTAAAGTTAACTATGTATAATAAACAAAATATTTAATTTGCAAAACATTTTATTTATAAATATTTAATAATTTAATTTGTTTTATAAATTAAGCAGAATATTTTTTTTGCATAACAATATGTATATATATATATATATAATGTATACAGTTAAAAATAATTTTTTTTTTAAATTTATACATAGATAAAATTGGAATACATAATGTCTTCGACTACTTAATCATTATAGTAAAATTCACTATGTCAGCTTTAGTCATGATCATATAAAAGCTAAATATCCTAGACATAAAATGAGGTTCGAAAGTTGCTTTAAGATAAATCAGCTACAAATAAAAAATAACTTCTTAGTAACAGAAAAAGATCTTGTTAAACCTTAATAAATCTTGTGAGAAAATACTGCCCTTTTATAAAGTTATTTTTGTAAACTTAAATGTTCTAACGCATTAGAAACATTTACAGTTTATTTATTGAAAAATTTTAAAATATTGATTAAAAAGTTTGTTTGATTTAATAGTTTATGTAAAGTAATAACTATTCTATCATCTTTACAAGTAATAAAATTTTTGTAGCATTTAATAAGATATAATTAAAACTAGTTATTATTTTAGTTTTTCCAATTATTAAAGTTTTTCTGCTTATTTTTGGTAGAAATTGTATTAATTACATTTTATATTACAAACAAATATAAATAGAACTAATGTTTTTTCCTTGATTAACTGTTATGAAAATAAAAATATCATTCATTTTTGTAAAAATATCATTCATTTTTGATGGAATATTGTCCACATGAATGATTTGCAATTTGTGAAAAGTCGAGAATATTTAATTCATATATTTTGATATGATTGTATGATATGTGCTTAAAATTCAACTATATTTGTGATACAGTGATTTATAATTATTATTATTATTTTATTTTTTTTTATCTTCTTTTCCATATAATTCTACTGTTTAACAATTGGGGGGAAAATAATCAAATTTTAATGGATCCAACTGTTGAGAAATAAATTGATATAAGCCTCATCTGGTTTATATTTTCTGTAAAAAAAAATGATATCGAAAGCATTTATTTACCTAATTCTGCAAGCTCATCAGAAACTGAGACTTTTGATTAAAAAAAAAAATAATTAAAAGGAATTTCAAAATCATTCATTTTTGTAATTGATTGAATATTGGTCAAATGAATGATTTGCAATTTGAAAAATGACAAGAATATTTAATTTCCATATTTTGATATGGTTGTATGATATGTGCTTAAAATATAACTATATTTGTGAATCAGTGATTTATAATTTTTTTTTTTATTAATCTTCTTTTCTATATAATTCTACTATTTAACAATAGGAGAAAAAATAAATAAATTTGTAATGGATCCAACTGTTAAGAAATAAATTGATATAAAAGCCTCACTTGATTTATATTCTGTATAGAAATAATGATTTCTAAAAAATTTATGTACTTAATTCTGCAAGTTCATCAAAAACTGAGACTTTTGATAAAAAAATTAATTAAAAGGAATTTCAAAAAGTTGGGATTACTTGAAGATACTGTATCATCTATTTTTATAAAATGCCTATTTTATTTGTCTCAAGAAAATGAAAAGAAGCTTTTGAAGCAGTACTAATGATGATCATATAAAACTTAATTTGATTTTAAAAAGGACTGTATTCCTGTAGTTGTGTATAAGATTGGCTTAAATGTTAATGTGTCAAAGTCACCATTTAAAAAAATCATTCATAAAATTTTAGTGAATAAAAGTGGAAGGGAAAAGAAGAAAAATTGTATCATTAAAAATTGGATTAATCTTTATTGTATACAACTTAAGTAATTAGTATAATAGTAACAAGTATCATATACTATTCCCCTTTTTTCCAAAACATAGTTTGCATAAAATCATTGTAAAAAAAATTATTCGATTATAAAATTGTAAAAATGTATATTTTCTTATGCGATTAAAAGTAGTTCACATAGTAGTGAAATTGCTTTACTTGTTAATTTTATGAAAATCATAATGTTAATTATAAATTAAATAGAATTAATGTTTTTTTTTTTTTTTTTTTTTTCTTTTATTTGCAGCTTATATATTGTTTATCATTATCTGAGCATACCTTCCATGGCTTTTTGTTGAAGTTTCTGTACATGTATTAAAATGAAAATAACTGAATTATTAAAAAAAAAAATGTGATATTTTTCATATTTTATTGTTTTTTTCCACTTCACCATTATTAAACAATTATTGCTATAATATAGTTAAGTGTGCTTTGCATATGGTTGTATTAAAGTAACCAACACTAGTTAACTTGACTAAATTAACAGTTTTACATTTACAAAGGAGACAGATAAAAATGGAAATTTTATATAAGGAGGTTATAAATACCCAACCAACAAAGATGGCAGAAACCAAATTTGTTATAGTTTAGGCAGCTGCATCTAAATTGATGGTATCTAATGTATGCAGTTGGATCTAAATGATTATCTGTAGACAGTGTGGCAAGTTTATTATGATACTGATTTACAAAGTTTTTATTTCAAAACTTTACCATACATTCAAGCAAAACTAATTTCTGTTAAATTTTGAAGACTTTGAATAGATAATTAATTAAATAGTTTAACAAGTGTTTCTCATTTTTGTATAGTAAGGGTTGATGTTTTAATCAACCCTTACTATACAAAATGAGAAACACTTGTTAAACTATTTAATTAATTATCTATTCAAAGTCTTCAAAATTTAACAGAAATTAGTTTTGCTTGAATGTATGGTAACAGTGCCACCCCTTGACATTCAGGAGAAATGGTCAGTCGGCCTCAAGACTCTCACCTGAGAGGAAATATAGTACAACCACATGCTTTGGTTCAGAAACATTTAGTTTACAGTATCTCACATTAAGAGGAAATATATTTAACACAACCCTGCGTATTAATTGGCCTACAGACTCACCTGGAGAGGAAGTATATTTCGTGCATCCTGCGCGTAGGCGAGAATCGGGTTTTCGGCTTAGAAGTGAAATCCTTCCACGAATCTATGCCCTTAAATCTATTAAATATTGTATGTCTCCAATTGCGTTTGTGTGTGTGTGTGTAAATAAAACTGTGAGTTCTTCAACTTGTGCGTCAAGTATCTGAACCCAACCACATCCAGTTACAACCTGGTTGCCCAACCTATACACTACAGTAGCACAGCAATACTAACGTCATTGCGTTAGACCTAGATCGTTTTTTTTTTTGTTTCCCCCCCCCCTTCCTTCCTACAGCGCCATGTGATGAGCAGGAAATTCTGTTGCATATATTTTTAATGCTTAGAATTTTATAATCAAGGTTAATATAACTTTCAAAAAGATTACTTTATTCCATAAGTTGCTGAGAAAATGTAATCGTTTACAAACCATAAACCTTAATAATAATAATTAAAAAAAAAAAAAAAACTGCAGCGTGATGGATTATGAATGCACTGCTCTGTATTTTGCAGAGTTTCATAATCATTTCATTTTGTAAACTAAAAACATATTAATTACAATTATGGTAATTAAAATTAGTGAACATTTTTAATTAATTAGCACGAAAGAGCTATACTACTGTGCCCAAAAAGTAAGACCAATTTTTTTTATTTTTCAAAAACTTTTTATTTATTCTTTCAATTTTATTTCAACGCCTTCAAAGTAATCCCTTCCGGACACAATGCACTTATGCCAACTTTTTTTCCAATCCTCAATGCATTCTAAAAAGTCATGGGCAGGGATGACCTTCAAAGCGCGTGGCGATTCACGTTGAATCTCTTCAATCGACTCAAAACGGTGTCCCGGAGTTTAGGGAATAGCCAGAAATCGGACGGTGTGAATATGGTGGTTGTGGAACAATATGGGTTTCATTTTTGGCGAAAAAGTCACGAAGAATCAATGCAGTGTGAGCTGGCGCATTCAGTGTTTTCGGTACCAATCGAGATTTCACGTGTTTGAGGCCCAAAATGGAATTGACCGATCCTTTTGAAATTCCAACATCATCATCAAGTTGTCTAATTGTAAATTGACGGTTTGCAAGCACCAAATCTTTAATTTTTTGGACGTGAGCTTCGTCGCATGAGGTTGATGGTCGACCAGAAGGCTGTTCGTCTTTAACGCATTCACTGCCTTCTTTGAACTGTTTTTACCACTTCTAACATTTCTTTCCGATATAGAAATGCTCACCGAATTCCTTCTGTAACATTCTATACGTTTCCACAACAAAATTTAATGCAAGTTCTTTGCTCAATGAATTCAGACATTTCAAAAATCGTTGGAATCAGTTTTAGCGTCTCACAAAGCCAAGCGTAACTCAAACATTAATGAATATTTTGACGTCAAATTTCACACAGATGTCAAGGACAGTGCCAGCAACCTAAAAAAAAAAAAAAAAATTGAAATTCCATAAGCCCCGGGAATTTTAAATTGAAAATTGGTCTTACTTTTTTTTTGGATATAGAAGTACGCTGTTCTGTATTTTGCAGAGTTTCTTAATCATTTCATTTTGTGATTAAAAAAAAACATACTAATTATAATCATGGTAATTAAAATTATGGAACATTTTTAATTATTTAATACGAAAGAGCTATAAACCCACGAGCAATCATTTTCCTAGACATGAACCAAAACTTTTGATACCAATACATGCATTCATCTGGATAATTTCGAAATAAATTATAATTGACAACTAAATATAAAAATAAAAATTTAAAACATTAAACGTTAAATTGTCATAAAACATACCAAGATAAATAAAAATTTAACTGGAGAATTTCAGAAAATGGATTTAGTAACAAGATGTATTTGTTTAATGGTTCTTATTTCTTGATTCGCAAAGGTCAAAGTGGAAAGCATCATTTTCTTTCAAGGTCTCTGACATGAAAGAGTGCAGTTGTTTCTTTTCCCAGCAACATTAATTTCGAATAAACGTGGGTTGTTAATTTAAGTAAATATTATTCCGGAAGATTTAAATTCTGGTTTATCATTTTTGTAGCCTCATAAATTACAGAAACTTGCTCTGAATACGATTTGTTTGTGATTTCTGAAACGTTTACTTTTTCAATTCCTTCTATTAGCTCACACTCAACCTATATATATATCTTGCTCAAATTTTCAATCGTTCATAAAATACTATTTATTCATCCACACAAGTTCAAAAACTTTTTTTTTTTAACTTGTAGTGGATGACACTTGATGTTAATACGGTTTTTTTCAAATATTAATTCATTAATTAAATTTAATTAAATACTTTAGGTTTTTATATGAGAGAAATATTCATATATTCACGATGCTCTTTCTTCTCATTTGCTCATCGTTAACTAATTAATAATTAGTTAATAATCTCTTTTTTTCTCATAACTAATTATTAATTAATTAATGATTATTAATTATTTTATTCATTCAATTGTTAATTATTTTTTTATTCATTTAATTATTAATTATTATTATTTTATCATCAAATATTTTTATTATTCATTTAATATATATTCAGTTTTAAAAATAATGTAAACTACAAATTGGCAATAATATAAAAAAAAATCGTCGGATTTTAATTTAGTAATTCATTAAATTTAATTAATTAATTTTATTTTTTTTTTTAGATTTAAGTTGCATGTATCTAACAATAGATGGCACCAGATGTAAGAGGAAAATTTCAGCTTTATTTGTAAAGGACTTTTCTGCAATATAGAGAAAAAAAGTAGGAATTGACTTTAAAAATTTTTTTATATTACTTGTTTTTATTAAATTTAACCCGGGGCATGTACCTTGTTTCATTCAAATCTGAAAATTTTCAAAATTAATAAATAAAAAATTGCCAATTATAGACAAATCGTGAAGAGCACCTGTTTATGCACCCCCGTCTGATAATTATGATCGAATATATATTTTTTTTTCAAAACTATTTTTTAAAAATAATGACTTTCAATTTAATTTAAAAAAGTCTATGATATATAACTAGCAAGACAAGCTTAACTTATTTTTATTTTATTTATTTTTTCATATTAAAAATACAAGTATGACAAGACAAACAAAAAAATGGGGGGAAAATGACAATTCTTTTTAAAAAAAAGTAAAAAGAATAATCGATTTCTTTGTACGGGTAATTTAGAATTTAATGTAAGAACAAAATGAAAAACAGCAATCATTAAAAAAAAAAAAAAAATCGAATTGTAAACGATTTTGTTCTGATGAAAAATCTTATTTTCACTTTAAAATAATAGTGTTCTTTCTTTTACCAGACGATCTTTTAGAACAGGGGTGGCCGATCCAAATGATCTTGCGGGACACTTTGGAAATGCATCCTAACTCCGCGGGCCGCATATAAAATTATATATTCCCATATTAGATTCAGACCCACTATAGACATTTTTGGAGTGAAAAATTGATACATAATGAGTTATTTTGCGTTTACTATTATTATTACATGTAAACATAGATAATATGATAATAAAGATACTAAGCTCACATTGTAAAGAAATATATAACACTAAAAGGTAATATAAAAAATATTTTAAATATAAACGAGAGCCCAGAATGATAAAAGAATCTGAAAAAGAAATTTTTTTCCAGCAATCTACACACTTCGCCACAGACGGTATTTCTTCCTAAATTTATTATATCCTGTTAAATATCTTTTGAAGAGAATTTTTTTCTCTCATATAAAACTGTAATTAATTAATAAAATTTAATGAGTGAATTAATATTTGAAAAAACTGTATTAACATCCAGTGTCATCCGCTGAAAGTTACAAAAAAAATATATTTGTACTTGAGTGGATGAATGCAAAGTATTTTATGAACGATTAAAAATTTAAACAAGATATATAAATATATATAGATAGAGTGTGAACTAATATTAGAAATTGAAGAAAAAGAAAGGTTTTCATTTCATGTTGAAATTTTCCTCTTACATCTGGCGTCATCTATTGGTAGATACATGCAATTTAAATTTAAAAGCTAAAATTAATTAATTAAATGTAATGAATAAATTAATATTTGAAAAAACTGTATGAACATCCAGTGTGATCCACTACAAGTTCAAAAAAAAATGTATTTGAACTCGAGTGGATGAATAAAAAGTATTTTATGAACGATTAAAAATTTGAACAAGGAGAGTGTATAGGGAGAATATATAGGGAGAGTGTGAACTAATAGTAGAAATTGAATAACAGATAAACTGTTTTTTAATAACACCAATATAGTAGTGTTTATATAGATTAAAAACATACTTTTACAAAGCATGAATAAATAAATAAGCAATAACAATAAATTGTGCAATTCAAAAACGGCATACAATGAAACCTGCTTTAGTGCAGGAGTTGGGAACCGCATAAAAAAATGGATTAAATGGATTTTTCTCCTAAAATTTAAATAAATTATAGTTTAAAAACACTAAAAAACACGCTTTTAGAGTTAATCAAACTAAAAAGTAAAAAATAAATGAATAATTTAAAAACACTAAAAAACACGCTTTTAGAGTTAATCAAACTGAAAAGTAAAAAAATAAATTAATAGTTTAAAAAGTAAAAAAACACGCTTTTAGAGTTAATCAAACTAAAAAGTAAGTAATGAATTATAGTTTTAAAAAACTAAAAAACACGCTTTTAGAGTTAATCAAACTAAAAAGTAAAAAATGAATTAATAGTTTAAAAACACTAAAAAACATTCTTTTAGAGTTAATCAACGTAAAAAATAAAATGTAAATTATAGTTTAAAAACACTAAAAAACACGCTTTTAGAGTTAATCAAACTGAAAACTAAACAATAAATTATAGTTTAAAAAAACTAAAAAAACACGCTTTTAGAGTTAATCAAACTAAAAGTAAAAAATGATTGTTAACATAAGAATAAAATGACTGACGAGAAAAATGAATATCACTGTTCTAAAAGCGTGGGGTATTTTTGTATGACATTTTTAAACTAACTCTGCATTTCGGATTTAAAATAGTGAAAAATTACAACGATTGATATCGAGCGCCCCACGTTTTTAGAACAGTGACATTCATTTTCTCGTCAGTCATTTTCTTATGTTGACAATTATTTTTAGTTTGATTAACTCTAAAAGCGTGTTTTTAGTTTTTTAAACTATAATGTATTTTTTACTTTTTAGTTCCATTAACTCTAAAAGCGTGTTTTTAAACAATAATTCTTTTAGTTTGATTAACGGAGGATTGGAACTATAGTTCTTACAATAATTTAATTGTGAGTAAAGTAAAGCAAGGCTAAATGCGAATATGTCGAGCCAGCCAGGATCCGCAGTCAGGCGCGTTATCCTTGTGCCACTGTCCCAAGTAGGTTTGAATGTCTTAGGTACTTTCACTCTACATGGGTTAAATTGCTCTTCATAAGTTAAAATGAAATCACTAATCCTGGCGATCCTAATCATAATGAGATATTAAACTTATCAAAATATTTTAGTGTCGTCGGTCCTTGATAAGTCTACAATGTTTAAATTAAATCTGATCGTTTAAAGTAGGGAAAAATCGAGCCCAAAGAGTCAGTTACAAACATACAGGTGAAACTAATAAAAGCGTATTTTAAAAAAGAAGATAATTATCGTCTTTGATTTAAAAACGTTATTCTGCAAACACTCCATCAAATCCATTATTGAGTTGGTTATCTTGATTATGGGGAGTGGTGTGTTTTTTTTAGCGATAATTGCTCTAATCTTTTTTTTTATCTATTAATTCTGTACAGCTTCATCGGCTAGTTTTACTTTGGTAACTTTTGAAATCATGTTCTATAATGCATATCTTGTTACATTTCTAGAGTTTTAACGTTGTTAGCATTCATTTGACATTCGTTCATTAGTAATTTATCATTCATTTGGCATTCGTTCATTAGTAATTTATCATTCATTTGGCATTCGTTCATTAGTAATTTATCATTCATTTGGCATTCGTTCATTAGTAATTTATCATTCATTTGGCATTCGTTCATTAGTAATTTATCATTCATTTGGCATTCGTTCATTAGTAATTTATCATTCATTTGGCATTCGTTCATTAGTAATTTATCATTCATTTGGCATTCGTTCATTAGTAATTTATCATTCATTTAAATAGAAGCACTAAAATTAATATTTATAAGTAAGATATATAATATAAGAAGAATAAGTAATCTGAACAGTAAAATATGAAGAATAGTAGTCTGAAATAAATTTTTAATTGATATATATATATATATATACACAGAGGGGTGAAAATTTGACAAAAAAATTTAGATAGAGTAAAAAACACAACTTTCATGAATATACAAATATGTTGTTCTAATATGGCTGCCAATACAGAGACAGTTAATTTTATGCCATAAGCAAGGGATGCACCGCTGTTACTCATTTAGCACTACCCAGGGGCACTTGTAGCTTGGAAGATATGCTACGGACGGGAGTAACGCTACTCCCACAACGCTGTACGGTCATATTAGACCGGGACTTACGATTATCCGCTACAAACATCCATGGCATGTACAAATATAGATAGATGTAATGGTGCATTTTTAAATCAATTAAAAGTGCAAAATTAAATCAATAAATGGGTAATGTAATTTTCATTGTCTACATGATTATTTTCAATTTTATTTCTCATAATTGATGAGAAAAATAAAAAGAGAAGAAGAAGAAGAAAATTGTTTGTTTTCTTAAGAATATCGTTGAAAATATTCTTCATTGGCGCAACAGCCCCATGCTGCGACAAGACACTACTGCCTACAGGCAAATTTCGAGGTAGATGTATTCCTTTTTACGGGTTAAGGTTGTTAGCCCTACGATGGCCGATTGGCTAACGCTCTGGCTCTCTGTACCACAGGTATCGGTTCTAATTCCGGCAGTGCCATAGATGTTTGTAGTGGTTCGAAATCCAATTTAAACTGTAGGTCCGGTCTCATATGACCGTAGAGCGCCATAGAGCCCACCCACTTCCACCACTTCTCACCACATCATTCCCAAACTGTAAAGGGGACAACTCAGCTCTAGACACAGTGACGTGGTAACTAGAGATTGCAAAATCGGACCATAAGTTCAATACCGGTATTCGGTATTTTTAGATCTTAATACCGGGATACCGGTTTTAATACCGATAGTAGAAATTTTAGAAAAAAAAAAAAAAAACACAGCTGGTTTTTTTTTGTTTTTGTTTTTATTTACCAGTTTTATTAGAGAATGTATTTATCACAAAAAAAAAAACACTCAAAATGGCAAACCATCAAATGCTGTCATTTTACTTATAATTTCATCCAAATTATCTTTTTTTTTTTTTTTTTTCAAAATAATCTAAAATCCCTGATAACTTGGGCTTAGAAACTGTGCTTAAGTTTGTATCTTCATCGCAATTAGATTATTTCTTCTTTAACAAATTTGTGTCATGTTTCGTTTTTAAATGTGTATGGAGTCCGCTTGTACTTCCTCCATTCACTTTAATAACTCTTGAACATTTTTTACGTTGGGCCACCATTCTTTTCATCATATAAATAATGAAACCAAACCGAAGTATTATCAACTGAATTTTTTATGTTCTTTAAAGGTATTCTTATTCATTATTATGGGGGTATTATTTTTGAGGTATATAATAAATCTGAAAAATAGTTTTAACTCTTAAGTATGATATGCAAATACAATCTGAATAGCAAACTCACCAATTTAAAAATATCGCAATATTACACACTTTCTTCACAACTACAACCTTGTTTTCACAGATGAGAATTTCTAGTTTTCAGATAAGTATTCACAAATAAGAATAAGAATTTCACAGATAAGAATTCTAAATTTCTAGTCAATACCGAAAAAACGGTATTTAAACTGGTGAATACCGGTATTACAAAATTGTGCAAATGGCTCAAAATACCGGTATTCGGTATCCCGGTATACCGGTATTGCAATCCCTAGTGGTAGCCCTACGCCCTACAGTAATGTTAGACAGGAATAATGTTAGGTGTAATAATAACAATAATGTTAAACCTACGTTTTAAAGTAAATTCTGAACTACTAGCATCCATGACACAGAAGCCTGTGATGTTGAGTACCAGAACGCTAGTCACACGGCCATGCGGCCCCAGTGTATCAAAGTGAAGAGTCAAGAAGTAAACTATTATAATGAAACGCAAATAATGTGTTAATTGAAGAAAAGAAATGGTTCTTTCTGTTGTTATGGTCGATAATTCTGTACTACATGGCACTGAGTTAATAACGGATGTAATCAACTTTTTGTATTCAGTCAGAAGAGCATTACTAATTATGTATCATTTCTTTAAAGCAGTAACAGGTGGGCTGAAAATAGTAGGCTGACACATAGATGGCGCTACTAGTATTAAATCCATATGAATTTTAGTTAGCCCTAACCTTCAAAAGACACGTGTATAAATTTGACAGCTGTTGCACTATTAGTATGTGAGTTATAGCATTTTTAGTGAAGTTATAGCATTTTTAGTGTTCATCACGTGCTGTCCACTCGGCTGACTGTCGATTGACTCCGGTGAGAAATGATGGAGCCATGTTTCATCCATTGTCACATATCGACGCAAAAATTCGAGTTTATTACGATTGAACAGCTCCAAACACTGCTTAGAATCATCCATTCGTTGTTGTTTTGGGTCGATTGTGAGCTCGCGCGGCACCCACTTTTAACAGAGCTTCCGCCTATCCAAATATTCATTCACCATAAGTCCAACACGTTCCTTTGATATCTTTAGGGTCTCAGCTATCTCAATCAACTTCACTTTACGGTTATCTGAAATTATTTTGTGGATTTTTTGATGTTTTCGTCGGTAGCAGCCTCTTTGGGGCGTCCACTGCGTGCATCGTCCTCGGTGCTCATTTCGCCTCGTTTAAATGTAGCCAACCACTTCTCTACGGTTGATTTTCCTGGTGCAAAGTTCGAATAATGTTTATCGAGCCAAGCCTTGGCTTCAATAGTATTTTTTTTTTCTCAAAAAGCAATGCTTTATTAACACACAAAATTTCTTTTTATCCCCCTTTTTCAAACTAACAAAAGTTGCTTCCCTAAAAATGCTATAACTCTCACACTAAAAGTGCAACAGCTGTCACATTTACACACTTGTCTTTTGAAGGTTAGGGCTAACTAAAATTCATATGGATTTAATACTAGTAGCGCTATCTATGCGTCAGCCTACGAACCTTTCAGCCCACCTGTTATCACTAATATTTCTTTTATTCCTGTAAAAATTCGATTTTTTTAAATATATAATTCAATCTTAAATTTAATCATACAACAAATGAAAACGTTGTATATCTCCCACTGTTAGTAAGGAAAATAATTGCAAATTAAAAAAAAATTGAAACCATATATAAAAAACAGGAGAACAGTATTAATAACTAAATAATTTTTTTGTTTAAAACTAAAACAAAACCAAAAATATCAAAAATGATTGTCCAATAATAATTCCTCAATATATATATATATATATATATATATATATTAGTGTGCAGGTTGGACGACTACACTGTAGCTGAGTGTGGTTGGGTTCAGATACTTGAGTCACAGGCTGGAAAACTCACAGCTGTATTTATTGATACACACGCCAATACCACACATATACAATTAGTGACATACAATAATTAACACATTTAAAGACAGATAATTATAGATTCGTGTAAGGGCTCCACTTCTATGCCGGAAATCGAAACACGGCTACGCGCAGTGTGCGCGAAATATATCTCCTCTCTGGGTGAGAGTCTCTAGACCAACTAATACATGCGGTTGGATATAATATATTTCCTCTCGGGTGAGAGTCCGAGTCCTACTGACCATTTCTCCTGAATGCCTCAGAGAATTATGGTAGTTGTTAGTTTTATATTTGTTTTTTATTTGTTGGTTTTAATTGTTACACATTATTTGTTTCAAATAAGAATCTTGACGTACAATAGAATTTTGAGAAATAGCGGTGAAGTTAAAAAATATTCAACTATTATCGACACAGGTAATTTAAAATGGTTTTTAGAATTTGATGCTGACATCATTGTCAATATTTATATAAATTTTTAAGAATTATTCTATAATTACTTTTGCATGTTTCGGGTAATGTTTTAATTAAGAACCATGTTAAAATAAGAAATGACAAAATGAACTCTTCGAAAAATAAAAGAAAAGAAGTAACTAGCTTTTAGTATTTTGGAGTTTTAATTTGTTTATATTACTATTATGTATTAGATTAATAAAAAAGGGATAATGTGCTAAGCATTTTATTTAATCACTGACTAGAAATTATCTGACACTCTTTATTATTCTTGGATACCCCGAATTCTTTTAACCAACACAGTAACTGCTCCACTAGTTCATCGAGAAACACCTACTGCAGCGCATTCTTTATTCTTCAGTAGTAGTAATGGGCGATACGAAACATCTTAATAGTTTGAACATTTAAAAAAAAAAAAAGTCGAAATGATTCAAATGATTTTTTATCGTGGCGCCATCTATTATTCTTTAGAGTAACAAATAGGAGAACTAATTTGATGGCGTATATAATTTGATAAATGATTCTACAAGAAATATTTCATATAAACGTATTAAATTTAAATTAATCTCAAATCTTATTAATATCTCCCATATGTAAATTATACACCACCAGGTATAATTTTTCCATTTGTTCGCTAAATATTTTTTAATTTCTAAAAAGTTCTAAATTTTTTTCTACAACTTAACATCTTTTAATTGCCCATTTTTATTTATTATCTTGTTAACTATCCAAATTTTATAATTTTATTTATATTATAATTTGCAAATTCTCTGTAATCTATGATTTAAAGAATTGAATTAATTCTTTATTTTTCATTTCTTACTTGAAATGTATTTCATAAGCGCATTATTTTTTCCACAGAAAGTCTAACAATAAAATTCTCAAAAATAAGATTTATTAGCTAATATTTATTTAAAAACTTATTTATGGCATTTATTGAATATTTATCTATACGTAATTGTTCATTCTTTATATGCATGATATATTGATCTTTGTGCTATATTTTGAATTTTTTTCAAAAAATGGATACATAAAATTTTTTAAATTTAATTTTAAAATTAAATAAAACTTTTCCTTGTACAAATTAGAAACAAATTATAATAAACGTACAGATATTTTTTTCGTTACTCAACTGAAATTAATATAAAATTTTATTCTTTCAAATTTTAAATGAATCTATTATTTTTTATTAGAACACATTTAAAATAGATTGTATTCCCATTAAATAAAATATTTAATAATAAAATAGCATGCCAAAAACAATGAGAACAATTTAATATATTTTTTCTATTAAACAATTCAATAATCATAAGAAATCCATTAAAAACCGGTACAATATTTCTATTAAAAATATTCAATATTAAGAATTAAAAAAATTCGAAGCTTCAAAAAAGTATTAAGAAAAATTGCTAGTCTATAAAAAATTTACAAAAATATATTAATAAATACTTCTATTACTGAAATGTATCCAATTTAGTAATGGATATATTTATTATTATATATTTACAAAAACTATTTTATTTTCTATGCATTAAATAAAAATAATTTTTAGCATTCTATCCTAATTTCCTTCTTGAAATTAATGTATTAATTAATCTGTAAATTAATTAATACGTTGTAATTATTATTGTATTTTTGTACATTGTAATAGTACAGTATTAATTATTATGTAAATTATTTATGAGTCCTTTTTAATTTTTTATAGCATATTAATACGAGAGGAATCATTTTTTTTTTTTTTCCTCATCCTTTATTTTCACAGATTGTATAAAAATCAAACCTAAAAAATTATCATTTTTTAAGGAGGATTATTTAACTCTTATTTGTTATTTGGAAAATAAATTATTTCAGACTGATAATTCAATCATTCTTGAATGGCAATTCAAATTGCTTTTCAAAAAGTTGGTTTAGTTTTTAATGTCTCGTAAATATGCTCAAGAATTTTAATGTATCGTACATCGTTAAAAGTATTCGAACAAGCAATAACCAAAATTATTACGGAAATATAATTATAGACACAGATATATAAACTTGGTTCATAAGGAGATGCTTTGGTTTAATATAGAAATGTAGATCGATTCTTTCATTTATCCCTCATAAAAATTAAACAAGAAAAATAAACTTTCAATTGAGAAGTAATTGGTTATATTATGTGTAATTTACTAATGGTTCTTTTCATTCTAATTTGATAAAAGAGATGGCGCCGCAACCCAACACTGAAATTATCTTTACCATAAAAAAGTAAAGGACAAATATGACTAATAATTAAAATAAATTATTGGAAAAAAAAGTTAAGTAATGTGTTATATTAATAAAAATCTGTTGAGGTTCGGGGTTCGTATAGGTGAATCTTACAGGTTCTGCCTTAAAAATAATAATTTCGGAATAAAAATCTAAAATTATGAATGATAAACTTATACTATATCATTATGGATAATAATAAACTTATACTATATCATAAAATGTATTTTTGAATGTAAAATTTAAACAACAAAACAGAAAAATTTGCTTAATTTGAATATCTCAAGAAAAAAAAAAAAAAAAAGAAAGAAAGAAAATTACATGGAAAATTATAAATATGATGCGTGCTGCCACTAAAGGAGTTAATGCTAAAATATATTTCAAATGCGACAAAAAAAAAAAATCACAATTAAGCATTTAAATTAAATTAGAAGATTATTTTCAAATTAAAAGAACGATTTAAAAATTAGTTTACTTTGAAGTAAAATTTTCATTTAATAAAACTCTCAATACAGAATTTGAATGCTAAGTACATATTAATTTAATTCGGTAAGATTCCTCCAACTCCATGGCTTGATTGGTAGAGTAACAGCTATCGGTGGGAATGGTGACGGGTTCGAATCCGTAGATGGAAATTTCCAACTATATATCGCTTTTGTTTGGGGAAAACAGTATTTGTGGGTAGCACAGAAAAAGTATCTTAAACTGGGAATATTACGACGTAAAGTGAAAAATTCGATCTCTAATTTAATTGGGAAATAAAAAAAAAATTAAAATAATAATAAAAAAATTTCGAATTTCGGAAAAAGTGAAAACCAGATCCCTTACCTCTCACTTACAAAAAAAAAAAAAAAAAAAAAAAAAGATTTAAAAAAAAAAAAAAAAAAAAAAAAAAAAATTAAAAAATGTTTATAAACTGCTCTATAAAACCGAGAATTTAAAAAAAAAAAATTAAAATAATATAACAATAAGCACTGCTTCGATATACTGAATTTCAAATTAGTTACTTCAAATTACATTTGCATGAATGTTAATGATATTTCATGCAATAAAATAAAAAAAAAAAAATTTCGGTTCCTGCAAACTAAATCGTGGGGCAAAAAGCGATCCCTTACTTCTCAATTGAAAAAAAAAAAAAATATTAAAAAATAAATAAAAATAATAATAATAAAAAAAAAAGATTTAAAAAAAAAAAAAAAAAAAAAAAAAATATATTTAAAATATATAAAATATTTATTTATTTATTTAAATAATATATATATATTTATTATATTTATATATATATATATATATATATATATATATATCATATAAATATTGTAACATATAATAAAGAGGACAAACAATGGGAGAACAACAATCTTATACTGTAGTGAAAACGAAAAGTTATTTAAAAGATTTGAAAAAAGATAAAGATTTGAATCGATATTTAGCCTCGATACAAGAATTTGAAGAATTATTAAAAAAACCCTTTCCCGAAAGGTGTGAAAAAACTCAAAGGGAAAAAGATGAGTACAGGTACAAATTTGGGAAAAAAAGGAGGCTAATATACAGTGTCAATAAAAACTAAAAGTAATTACTCTCTTAGAATGGCATAAAAAGAAGGAAAACATTAACAATCGGAGATAGGAAAAATATAATTTCAAATGAATTACTGAATTTCAAATTAGTTACTTCAAATTACATTTGCATGAATGTTAATGATTTCCATGCAATAAAATAAAAATAAAAAAATTTCGGTTCCTGCAAACTAAATCGTGGGGGAAAAACCGATCCCTTACTTCTCAATTGCAAAAAAAAAAAAAAATATTAAAAATAAATAAAAATAATAATAAAAAAAAAAAAAAGAAAAAAAAAAAAAAAAAAAAAAATGTTTATATATTTAAAAATATATATTTATTTATTTATTTATATATTATAAATAAGTATATATATATATATCATATAAATATTGTAACATATAATAAAGAGGATAAACAATGGGAGAAAAACAATCTTATACTGTAGTGAAAACGAAAAGTTATTTAAAAGATTTGAAAAAAGATAAAGATTTGAATCGATATTTAGCCTCTATACAAGAATTTGAAGAATTATTAAAAAAAAAACCTTTCCCGAAAGGTGTGAAAAAAACTCAAAGGGAAAAAAGATGAGTACAGGTACAAATTTGGGGAAAAAAGGAGGCTAATATACAGTGTCAATAAAAAAACTTAAAGTAATTACTCTCTTAGAATGGCATAAAAAAAGAAGGAAAACATTAACAATCGGAGATAGGAAAATATAATTTCAAATGAATTACTGAATTTCAAATTAGTTACTTCAAATTACATTTGCATGAATGTTAATGATTTCCATGCAATAAAATAAAAAAAAAAAAAATTTCGGTTCCTGCAAACTAAATCGTGGGGGAAAAACGATCCCTTACTTCTCAATTGCAAAAAATAAAAAAATAAAAAATAAATAAAAATAAAAAATAAAAAAAAAAAAAAAAAAAAAAAAAAAAAAAAAATGTTTATATATTTAAAATATATATTTATTTATTTATTTATATATTATAAATAAGTATATATATATATCATATAAATATTGTAACATATAATAAAGAGGATAAACAATGGGAGAAAACAATCTTATACTGTAGTGAAAACGAAAAGTTATTTAAAAGATTTGAAAAAGATAAAGATTTGAATCGATATTTAGCCTCGATACAAGAATTTGAAGAATTATTAAAAGAAAACCCTTTCCCGAAAGGTGTGAAAAACTCAAAGGGAAAAAAAGATGAGTACAGGTACAAATTTGGGGAAAAAGGAGGCTAATATACAGTGTCAATAAAAAAAACTTAAAGTAATTACTCTCTTAGAATGGCATAAAAAGAAGGAAAACATTAACAATCGGAGATAGGAAAATATAATTTCAAATGAATTACTGAATTTCAAATTAGTTACTTCAAATTACATTTGCATGAATGTTAATGATTTCCATGCAATAAA
>BPLR01001476.1:0-88905 GCA_021605095.1 Caerostris extrusa
TATATAGGCGATAAATAGAAAAATTTTGAGTTAAAAATATAAAAATATATATGAAGTGGAGAGTTTCAATATTAATACGGAAAGGCACAAACATTAAAAACAAAATGTATCAGATCTGCATCTGGGTCTGGAATCTATTATTTTTCTTCCATAGTGTTAAGAATATTTGTTTTGAGAAATGTACTTGTTCTGTTCTACAGCTCAAATAATTCTCAGATTTTTTTGTATGGGACCATGAACCCATGCAAACTCTCATAAATCCATTTGAATCCATGTTATTGTCGGAAATTTAACTTTCTAATGCATATACTTATTACCTAAATCTAATTATTTATGTGTAAAATTTATTTTTATTTTTCAGATGAAGCCATAACTAATTTAGGTTTTTATATGCCAACGAGAGTGTAAATTTTTTATCATTAATTTCTGTTTAATTTTCAGTTTTTATAAACCAAAGTAAGAAAAGGGCTAATAATATATTTAAATTAAATATTTGTACTAGCAAGAACCCAGCATACGTTGCTCCAAGTTATAAAAAACTGCATTGTAGAGTACCACATCTAGTTGTATCTCCACTGGTCTTCAAAACATGCATACTACTTTATGGATATCGTTGAAACGGTTATTAACATAAAATGCTGCAGCAACTACTTGGTGGCAAGTAACAATAAAGTGGATAAAGAACATATTTTCACATACTGAATACATATTACACTACATAGTAAGGATTGGTTAAACGGAATAGAAGGTCGATATACGGCGCACCATCTGTTGGATACTTACAACAAAGGGGATAGCATAAAACACATTTGTCAAAACACAAAATTCTCTATCAAAATTGGTCAAGCCGTTTAAGAGGAGTTTGTCACAAACACAATGTACAGAAATACCTGATTAAAGCGCCACCCCACCGGGTCCAATTGTAAATCTAATTCATCCAGGAACACACTGAAACACGCACACAAAACCATCAAAATCGGTCGCTGTTTAGAGGAGATCATTTTGAGAAAATGGAAACATTTAAACTGAAGAATTAAAATACCATTTGATTGATAATTATTGAGCTTAAATAAAAGTAAAAAAAAGTAGAAAAATTAATTTGCAAATATTTTATTATTAGAAAATATTACAGAACACACAGATGAATATTTGAGCCTGAGTAAAAACTTTAAGGCCAACATAGAAAATAACATATAAGAAAAAAATTACAAATTCTTAGAAGGTTGTGTAGGAGCCATTACTTCGAATTACTTCAAATATTCTTGTTTTCATGGATGAAACGAGTTTTTGACAAAGGGTGGGGTCGGTTTTATACCATTCATCTTCGATAGTAGATTTCAGCTCTGTTGTTGATGTAAAATGTCTCCCATTTGCATAAACTCTTCTTGCTAAGTCAGCCCAAAGGTTCTCGATTGGGTTGAGGTCAGGTGATCTAGCTGGCCATTTCACAGTTTCAACATTGTTGACTTGGAACCAATTTTTTGTGCTGTTACTCGAATGGATCGGTGCATTGTCTTGCTGATATTTCCAATTTTCTCCAGCAAGACATTCAGCATTTGGCAAAAGATGATTTGTTAGGACATTTTGGTATCCTTGTGAATTCATTCTACCTGAAACGAATGCAATTGAGCCCACACCATTGTAAGAAAAACAGCCCCAAGTCATGACAGACCCTCCACCTAATTGGCGCTTGGAGAATATTTCTTTTTCATTTCTTATATCATGCCAGTAGAAATTCCAGCCATCTGGTCCATCCAAATTCCATTTTTTTCGTCAGAAAAAATAATTTCTATCCATTGGTTGTCCCAGGTCATGACTTTCTGGCCAAAGTTCAAACGCTCTATTTTGTGTCTCTGCAGTAACTGAGGCTTAGTCAATTTTGCTGTATAAGTGTACCTTCCAGACCTTCTAATTGTGTTATAAATCGTTTTTTGACAAACTTTTAAACCTGTCGTCGGAATCAGTTTCCTGGTTGAGTACTTTCCAGTAGATGCAAGTTGGCAAACTCTTCTTTCATCACGCGAGGACAAAGCTTTAGGTCTTCCCCAGTATTCTTTTTACCATAATTGTCTTTCAATTTTAAAAAATTGTTGACTACAGTCTTTGATCTTCCTATCTTTATCGCAATAGCACGACTACTCATTCCTGTTGAAGACAAAGCTTCGATCTGTCCTCTTTCACGATCAGTTAACTTCTTACCCTTCGCCATCTTCACAAAGATCACCAATACTTCGAAGAAACGTATGACAAATATGAAAATTGCAGCGTTGTCACAAGCTAGTAGTTGCAATGGTAATTACACGATTATATTATATTTATTTTTAAAAAATGACTGGTGGCCTTAAAGTTTTTACTCAGGCAGAAATACTAACTTTGTAAATAACCACATGTTTCTCATAATTATGTATTTACAAATTATGTTTATAGCATTTATTTCTTATCAATGAACTTTAATAATTAATATTATTTGAATCCCTTTTATTTCATTTTACATTTTCTCAAAAATTTTCGAATTTCGTCCTCTTACTTGTTAGATAACACGTACTTTTAACTTTAATATAATATTTTTCAAATTACTTTACAATTTTGTTTTGTCTAAATATTCAGGTATCAATTCAACGGTATCAGCAACACACATAATGGATTTTTTTCTACCATATCAGATGATTTGTATAATACAAAAATTCAAAAAATGAGACACCACTAATAGATAGAATTTCAGACATTTCATATGTAAGCTATTATGAAATCTATTTTTGAAATCGAAATTTACTTATTCAGATTTCCTTCTATTAGCTCACACTCTCCCTATAGATATCTTGTTCTAAATTTTCAATCGTTCATAAAATACTTTTTTTTATTCATCCATCAAGTTCAAATATATTTTTTTTAACTTGTAGTGGATGACAATTTGATGTTAATACAGATTTTTCAAATATTAATTCAGTAATTAAATTTAGTTAATTAATTTTAGTTTTTTTTTTAAAGTTGCATGTATCTACCAATAGATGGTTGAGATAAACTTTAAAAATGAATGAAAATTATTTACACAGGACTTTCAGAATATAGAAAAAAAAAAAAAGGAATTGACTTCAAAATTTTTTTTTATATTACTTGTTTTTAAGTAAAATGAATAGAAAACTATCAGTAATGTGCGTATAACCGTAATTTTTATTCATGATATTTACAAATACCAAATCTTTGAATTAAGTAGATATAAATAATTTTTTAGTATAAATATATATTAAACCTGAACCATTCATTGGTGGTCCAAAATTATTTAAAATCTGAACAGTTAATAGCTAAATATATTTTTAAATAGACAATGGTGACCAAGAAGAAGATAGACAGAAAAAAATTCAGTGAAACCTTTAAATGAAACTTTGAAATAGAGGTTTTGAATCTGCAAGACATTCCAAGACATATTCTATTAATTTTACTGAGTATTTTACAATTCTATATACATTTTTGAAGCTCCTTTGAAGCTGTTTCTTGCTGTACGGAGTATCATTAAGGAATTAGCTTTAACAAATAGAGATACTCTATTAAATTTCAAACATTCTTTTGCTTCTTTAAATAAGTACTTTTTATATAAAAATATTTTATTTTGTCTTTTTAGGTTCTTTACCACTTATGAATGACGTTCTTAAATAAAAAGTTTCTGACAATCATGATGCTTTTTTTTCATTTTTTGAAATTCAGCTGAAAATATTTTACAGGAGGAAGAATTTGAAGCATCATTTCATATTTTTGGAAAAAATGTTCTTTTAAACATTAAAAAAAAACCGATTTGAAGATTTGTTTTTTTTTTTTTAATTCGCACACAACTATTTTTATTAACGATGAAGAAGACTACTACTTTTTAGAATGCAAGAATATATAAAAAATAGCATATATACTTTTTTTTGGTGAATAAAATTCTTGAAAATAAAAATGTATTACAGAATATTTTATTCATAATGTTTTCATTCATAACTGATTTTTGATAATATAATATAACTAATTAATTTTGATAACACATCGTGTGAATAAAAATTTTTAAATTAAGTATGCACATTGTACTATACAAAAACTATTGCATAAGCCAGGTTGATATCCGTAGAAAACAATATGTATGTTTCATTATGTTTCATGGCATCAAGAGCACTTAATGGATGCCGAATTTATGTATTGAAAAAGATTTTTGAATACAATAATTGGAAATTCTTCCTAATTAACGTCTGAAGATGTTCACTAAAATACAAATTCATCAACTTTCTCATTCTGAAATTTCATGTTTCTTAACTCGTTTTTTCTTGCCGTCCCCAATCTTGTAACTTTTTTTGCCAATTCAGGAATGCTTTAAAGTAAATCATTGCCCTCTCATCAAGGCACAAATTATATTTACGCAAATTGAATGGAAAATACAAGTATCCTTCTCTACTTCTAAAAATGGAATCGAAGCCTCAAACCATCATGTTTCCTGCTCACTTATCGCTTTTTAGATATTTTACTTCAACGCATATTCTTTCCTGCTCTGTAAGTTTTTTTCCTTTAACAAACTGACAGTAACAGTTCGTTCTTCTCTAACGTACACACGTGTGCAAAACTTAAGCAACAGGTGGTTTTTTTGCCATAACTCCACGAGAAATCATTTGAGAGGCATGACATTCGAAATGAGGGAGAGTATTATGTACGTAAAGGATGACGAAAGCATCGGGTACTGAAAAAGGAATACTATGCATACGGTATGGAATCAAAAAAAACAAGCTTTTATTGAACGCATAACATCGTGATTTATGATTGTCTATCAAGAGGAAGAACAACAAGCAGATGTTCCTAATATGGGATATACCCTCCCTCACTGAAATTGTTGCTTCGCACTGTCTCCGCATACTCAGAACCAGCTGATACAACATTTCTTGCGGTAGGGAGTGCCCATTCCTCAATCAGCATCTGTTTGAGTTGTTGCGTTCTCCGGAGGATGTAAGCGTGCTGAAATGCGTCTCTCTAAAGCATCCCACACATGTTCGATGGGATATAAATCTAGGAGTACGTTGGTCAATCCATTCGAGTGATATCTTAACTTTTCAATAGCTCTCAACAGCAGGAGTCCGATGTGGCCGTGCATTGTCATCCATAAAAATGAAGTCTGGGCCAATGGCACCTCCGGAACAGACGCACATGGGGAAGGAGTACCTCCTCATAATAGGGATCCCCGGTTACAGACCCTCTGTCGAAAACGTGGAGCTCAGTTCGCCCGTTCAGCAAAAAATGCCTCCCCCAGACAAGAGCTCCAGAACCACCATAACGGTGTCTTTCCTTGATGTTACTGGGATAAAACCGGGTCTCGACCTCTCCAAATCAAAACGCGTCGAGAATCTCTTCTGGTACAGAACCGACTCTCATCCGTAAAGAGGACACGACTCCATTGATCAGTTGTCCAGTTTTTGTGCTCTCTGCACCACTTTAAACGGTAGCGTCTGTGACCAACTTTCAACGGGAGGTAGCGTTCAGGACGGCGGGCGAATCGAGCACTTGTGAAGGCGTCTGACCACAGTAAACGTGACACTTGTCAGCTCCGTTTCGAAAGCCACAAGGTTGGCACCAACCGGCGCTTGCTGACTGCTTTGTCGGCCTCTTTTCACCTTCGGCAGGACGCGCTATATCGATCATCCCTGCAGCTTCCTCGAACGGCTCACCACCAACTAACAGCTGTACCATGTCGTTTTAACGCTTTCCAAGCGCGCGAAACGATACTTTTTGCTGATTCCGAACTCTGCACCTACACTGGTGACAGTACGCCCCTCCCTCCCAGCTTTCCGATCATTTTTCCGGTGAAGTCGTCCAGGTGATTTCTTCTAGCCATATTTCACGAACTGACTTTTGATCATTATAATTTATTTCACTCTAATCCAATTTTTTCCCCCTCCCTATCTCTTTTTAGTTCTTCAGTCATTGCAGATGATTTTTTTATAGACTCCTTGCTATTTGATATACATTTTTCTGCTGTTTGCTCCATTGATCTGTGCTTTACTGATCATAATTTCTTTGTTAAGTTTTCATCACAGATTGTTTACATTTTTCTTACTTCTTCTTTTTTCCCTCAATTCATGCCAGATTACTATTATCTATTTATCATGACTTTTCTTTCCTACTGCCATCACATACCATTAAGTAGATAAAACGCTTTCGCGTTCAGGCACTCGACATCTTTATTCAACTAGTAGTAGTAGTAAATCATTTTAATTAAAATTCTAACTAATGTTCCTGCTCAGATAATAAATTTTGTATTTATTCCAAATAAATAAATTTTTTCTTGTAAGGTGTGATTAAATACTTTAATATATATTAAAATATATTATAGTATAGTATAAAGATATATATTTATACTTCCTTCCTTCACCTCACACACATATATATATATATATATTATAATAATTTACTGCGCATACGCCAGAGCACTAGCCTCGGCCTGACTCGACCACTCGGCTCTGGAGCGCGGTATCACAGGTTTCGGGTTCGAATTCTGGCTGTTCCAGCGGATATTCCAGTAGTGGCTCCGGGAATCCACTTTAAACCGTATATCCCAGTCTAACAGGATCGTAGAGGTTGTGGGAGATATTTGTTACTCCGCGTCCGTAGTTTATCTTCAAGCTACACGCACCTCCTGGGTGAGTGCTTCAAGTGAGCAGCATCGTGAAGTGCTTCTGCCTTTACGGCACAGAAGACAATTTTCTGTGTTTTGCTGGGGCTGTATTAGAACAATACACACACACACACACACACACACACACACACACACACACATATATATATACATACATATATATATGAAGGAAGAGTGGAAAGTAAAAGCAAATGTATTTCTCTGAGTATAAAATGCTTAATTTTACATAATTTTGTTGTCAAGAATTACTTCTAATAAATGCTACTTAAGAAATTTTTAAAAAATCACACTCTGGGATAGAATTCATACTCTTCTATTTTTAAACTCATAGATTTGGTCAGATTTCCTCTCCATTATGTACAATCTGTAACTGTTGAATCCACATTTCTTTTTGTTCATTTAAGGTACATGTAGAACCAAGAACAAACTACAAAGTGCTTTTGGATATAATGTTCTCTTACTCTTGGATATTTAGTATGTCAGACCTTGATGCACATAATATAAGACTGCAATGATGCTTCAGTTTCTACGAAAAGTCTTGTAACTCTGTAATCTATACGATTTACTCCATGTTTTCTTTTGGGAAATTATTACTTTTTATTCATTTTTATTTTTACTATTGTACTTCATATTTTCTTATCACAATATTCCATGTGTTAAAATATTATGGTCTATTTGAACTGCTTTTACCCATTTCTTTCTTTTTTATATTAATCTATCTTATTTATTTTCTTTTTGATTCCGGTAAGTATGTGCAACAATTCTTTTCTTTTAAAACTGAATTTGTTATCCACCATACACAATGAAATCAAGAATTTGGAATTTTAAGGTAGTTCTTTTATAAATATTTAATTTTCCTCTTTATTCATTTTTTAGCTCTATCATTTTGATAAATTGAGATAAAGCAGCAGCAATAAGCATAAATCTCCAAAGTTTTTTTAATATATAAGATTAGTATTTGCTGAAAAAAAACAAAAAAGTGATCGTCTCATAAAGTAAGTTATAGAAGCATAAATCTCAAGAGCCCAGTCAAGTCAATGGTAATTTTGAAATATTTGCGATAACCATGTCTATTATAATAAACCTTAAAATAACCATTACTGATCATTTTTAAAAACTTTGTTATGAAGCGGTAAAATAGAAACCGTTTTCTTTAACAGCATATATGTATACTATATTTAAATTGCTTATTTTCATTGTGTGCATTTGTGTAAAAAAAAAAAAAAAATGCAAATCTTGTCCCCTAAAATTGCGATTTGGCCATTATTTGTGTTGTTATGCATGTAAAAGTTTCCAATTTTTAATTAATTTTATATATAATGAATATATTTTATTTAAATGCTCCAATTGTGGTCAGCTGAGAAAAATTGGTAAATGAAATTCATTTTAGCAAACTGATAGAGGCAAATCAAGCCAGTTAGACTTGATAAATATTTTGATATCATTTTATAAAATATTTTGACTTTAACTGTGTTTTAGTTTATTATTTTAAAATTATTTGCATAACATCATAGTATGTATTATTTTTTTCTGAAAATAATATTTTTTTTTTCCATTCTAGATTGCTATAGGAAGAGGATTATTTTTTAAACTGAATGCATTGAATTTACTTTATTTTACTTTTACTTATTCTAATTAAGAATTGATCTGTTTCAAAATGTCAAAGCCAGTTCAGTTTAATTGTTCATTGCCAATTCAACCTATAAATGTATGTAAGATTTAATTATCAATATTTCAGTTTTTATTTAATTTATTTTTTATGCTAAATTTTTCAAATGTTTAATTTCTACTTTAAAAATTATGTAATATAGTTTTATTATCAAGCTTTTTATTTGTAAACTTTTTCCAATTTTTTTTGTTTTGAAAGCTAATTTTATTGTTATTATTTTGATTACCAAATTTAAATCTTAAAATAGTTCATTTGATTCACTTTATGAAAAAGGTGTTAAATGATATATTTCGTTTTTTAATAACTAGACATTTTTTTATAATTTTATGAAATTCCACATCTTCCTTTTACTTTTATCACATTGAATGCATTGAGTAACAATGTATGTATATAATAAGACTTCAGACAGTTTAATTTTCATGCAATAATTCAATATTTGTATTATATTTTGTTGATGTTTCATTTCATGTACATTATATTATGCTGTACAGGAATTCATATCTAATATTTTATTATTATTCAACTTTATTTTGTTGTTATCTTTATATTTTTATATCCATGGTATATATATAAGTTATAATTTTAGAAAACTTTTGAATTTTATTGTCAACAGTGTTCAATATCATCCAATAAATAGAAATATAAACTTTTTTTCTTAAAATTATGAAATTTTTCATTAGCAATAAAAGCAGTTAACAATTTTTTAAAAACAGTTTGATTAATCAAGCAGGTTGAGATAAACAGCTTCTTAATTTTAGTATGCTTCAAAATGCCAAGCGCACATTTACTTTATATACATTTTTACAAGTTTACACATATATTACAAGTATAGATTTTTTTATTTGGTTTATATTTTACAGCAAAACATTTTTTTTTTTTCTTTTATTTAAAAAAAAAAAATATATTTCTTGTATTTGAACATTAAGGTTTATTTGATACAAATGTGTTATTAATGAATAGTAAAAGTGGTTCAATTGCAGCTATTCTTAAAAATTCCTATTTATCCACAATTTTTAGGTTAAATGTTATAACAATTGAATAATCTGAGGGCAGAATATTCCTATCAAATTCTGTTTTTATACCCAATTTATAAGACTATTACTACTAGTAATATTTTTAATAACATAATAGGAATGAAAAAGCTACATTATAATTTTAATATAATATAAATTAGAAAGATATAATTGCACAGAGTTACTATTTTCAAATTTGAAAAAGATGAAAATCCTGATCTGTATCATAATTAGTTATTAATTTTACTTTCCATAAAACATTTTCAATTCTTATTTAGATTGCCATTTAAAACCTTTTTTTATCCATTAGCACATTTATAAATGATACATGTAGTATTTTGACTACTTTTTAAAAAAATGCAACTCACTTCTATTATTGTCTACAACTCTTAATTTCTTTATGTTTAAAATATTGTTATGTTTTTTTTTTCTTAGCTAAAGACATTTTTAACCAATTGCTTTATAGAATTGATCTTTACAAAACTTGCAAATATGTATATATATATATATGTTTGAAGTATATACAGTGACTTATATTTCTTTATGCTCTAAGAAATTTATGGCATTTTTTTTTAATGTATAATCTATTGATTATAAGCTCGAAATTATGATCTATTCAATTAAATTATTACATTTTAAGTATGGAATTTTATTTATTTTTAAATCATACAATACAATAAATTTAAATACATTTCTCTTATTCTTTTTTCAGAAAGCAGAGAAAGAATTCTATCAAGATTTGTTATATAAAATGAGAATTATTGGTTATTATGAAAATTCTACTCGTTACATTTTGCAAAAACATGTATCCCGACTGATGAGCTTAAAACAAAAGCAACTCTGAAACTATCAATGGTAGATGAAGAAGATGAGGTTGATCTAGATGACCTTATTCTTTTAGAACTACTAGATTGGTTCAAATGTGATTTTTTCAAATGGGTAGATTCAATTAAGTGTGATTCATGCAATATGGCAACACAAAACGAAGGGACGCTTCCTCCAACGATTAATGAAAAAGAGTGGGATGCACAACGGGTTGAATGTTATTTTGTAGTAAATGTTCAAAACACTTTCGCTTTCCTCGATATAATAATCCTCGGAAACTTCTAGATACACGAGAAGGTCGTTGTGGAGAATGGGCTAACGCCTTCACATTGCTCTGCCTTGCTTTAGGATATGAAGCTCGTCTAATATCAGATTGGACTGACCATGCCTGGACAGAAGTGTACTCTAATTCTAAAAAATGCTGGCTTCATTGTGATCCCTGTGAAAATGTTTGTGATAAACCTCTGTTATATGAAGCAGGATGGAAAAAAAAACTTACCTACATTATTGCATTTTCTAAATATGAGGTACAGGATGTAACATGGCGTTACACATCTGATTTTGAAAGTGTGCTTAAGAGACGTAATTATTGTCGGGAGGAGTTTGTTTTGAGTTGTATTAGTACTATTCAGAAAAGATTGGAACAATCCCTGAAGCGCGAAGTTCTGAATAAAATATTTGAGCGTCGTGCAAGAGAATTGGCATGTTTTTTTAGTCCAGCTCAACCTGAAAATGAAAGTTACAGTGGTAGAACATCTGGTTCCTTAGCATGGCGAATTGCAAGAAGCGAATCAGGTTTTGCTTCTCCTCAAAGTGCCTATGTGTTCAAATTAATTCCTGAAGAAATTAAACAAAGACATTTTCATGTTCAATATTGTAGTGCTTCTGATAAATACATTCGTGCAAATACTTCCATCAATATTGAAGGTTGGATGTCCTGTACCTTTTCTCATAGAAATATATTTCGTAAAGTTGAAAATGATTGGAAAATGGTGTATCTAGCTCCAACAGAAGGTTCCAAAGAAGGAAATATCTCCTGGAAATTTGACTTTCAAGGGCATGGTCTTGTTATCAGCAAAATAAAAATGAATTTGATGAGCAAAACATTTGACTGTGGAAATGTGAGATGGTTATTGTTTCCTAATCCTTATAAAGAATCACCTGTCCATTTAACAGCTGGTAAGTTTTCAAATAGACTCTAATTTCTGTAATATTTCATAAATTCAATTTCTTTGGTATATGTATTCTAATAAAAAATGTGCTCATGCTCTTATAAATAACAGTTCTTGTCAGGAAATTAAAATAATAACTAAGCAATATTTGCCAACTTTTTACATATCTTCCATAAAATGTATTTATTTTCATTGAAATACAAAAGTCTTACAGATTTTTAAGATAGTAATATATTTTTATAATTTCTATTATTAAAAAAAATCTCTCTTCTTGCCCATCAATAAGTATTTTCATTTTTCAAATCATTATTATTTCTCTGAAGCTTGATCCACATCCTTATCAGAAATTTTCTTTAAAGCCGTGTTACTAAAAGTAAAACAACTTAAGGTATGTTAATTGTAAGTAGGTATATTTTAATTTTTTTAAAAAATGTTATCTTTCAGGAATACATCCTATTGAAATTACTGAGCTTGCTACATTACAGGTTTTACTCTTACTGCTGAACTTATTGCTGGTGATAAGTGGCAAAATGCACAAATTTTTCGTCAGTCCTTGGATTCAACAACCTTTCCATTTGAAGTGGAGATTCGTTTCGAAGAACATAAAGAAAACTTAAATTAAGTTTCATTAATTAAGAGAAAAAAATAAGAATTATTTACCAGATAATTAATTACTGTTTTTAATACTGAATAAGATTTTAAGAAATCTGAAATTTTGTTTTGGTTGAAATTTAAAATTTTTCAATATGATATTCTTATGTTACATAATGCAATGCACAAATAAATTATATGGAAATTGTGCAATATTTAATAAATAATATATATATTTTTATACAATGCCATTGTTTTATATCAAGTTATGTATTTATTTTGTTTGATAATAATGAATAATGCCAGTGTGAGTTTATATAAAGAAATTACTATCTGACAAAGATTTTTTTTTTTTTTTTATCTCAGCTAAAATAAAAATCACTTCATGCAGTATTATAATTTATATTTTCATTCAATTTAAATAATTTCTGGAGTTTTAACATTGATATATTCACTGCAAAGTTGTATATTGTGATGAAATAATTGTTTGCTTTATATACAAGCTTCAAAATAAGCTATAGATTGCTATTTACCATCTAAAAATACACATACTTCAGTGATTTTTTAATATTTTTGGAAACAATCAAACCTACAGATTATCTGAGGGATCTTTTTTTATTTATATTATCTTTTTCTATTTCATATTTTCTGATTTTTTTCTTAAAAGCGATTGATAAACTGAGCATAAATCTTAAAGTCAAGATAAACTAGGAAGTCGTATTTGTCTCCTTTGGAATATTTTTATTATTTTTAATGCTGCATCCATATTTGAATATTAATTCTCATATTTCTTGTAAGTCATAAAAATGTTCATTTATTTCAAACACACTCATAATTTTCTCTGATGTATAAAGAAAAATTTACTCTGTGTGCAACAAAAGTAAATCTATTATCAAAGGTTAAAGTCAAGATGATTTTATTTATTAATATATATATGTATATTTATACTCTGTAAGGGCCTGAATGGCCGAGTGGCTAGCGCTCTGGCGCACGGTACCACAGATTTCGGGTTCGAGTCCCGGCGGTGCCATGGATGTTTGTAAGTGGTTCGGAATACACTTTAAACCATAGGTCCCGGTTTAATAGGATCAGCGTTGCGGTTGCATTGTTACTCCGCAACGCTCTACGATCCTATTAGACCGGGACCTACGTCCGCGGCTTATCTTCAAGTTACACGCTCTCCTGGGTTAATGCAAAGTGAGTAACGTCTGTGCAGCGCTTGCCTTAAGGCATCCAAGACCAAGCTTGTCTAAGTGTTTGCCGCTTCATTAGAACAAAAAATAAATAAAAATTATACTCTGTTGTATAAATATTTTGTATTTTTTTTCGGTAAGAAAATACTGGTTGCTGCAATTTTCAGCTATCAGAATATACACACGATATGATCTAGAAAGCATACTTGTTTAAAAAATTAGTTATTAGAAAAAGCTTTTTATCTTCAAATTTCTCACATTATTAATTTTAGTAATCCAACTACTTCCTTCTATCATAAATGTTATAAAATATGTAACAAATTGAGATTGTGAAATTCAATAAAACTGTTTTATGTAATGAGGTAACTTATTGCTACATAACTTGGAGCATAAACACAAAAATGTTATGAACTTGATTAGCCAGGCAGGCATGACTATGTGGAAGAAAAATAATTAGCATAAAGAATAAAAAATTGAATATAATTTACTTGCTTATCTAGTCAGACATATTCTAAACAGATGATTTTTTTCAATATAGTAAACTCTGTTTTATATTAAAATTGTCTGCTTTTTACTAAATATTTTTCAGCCTTAAATATTATATGGAACCTAAAATTTATTTATATTACTATAATAAAACATACTGTATTAAGTGGAATAACTTGATGTTATTTTTTATGTTGAAATCTTAAGAAAATTTTATAATTCCAAAAGAAAAAGTAGAAAATAACAAGAATTCCACATATGCAAAAAAATTGTGAGACATTGTGCATACTGTGTATGCAATGCCTCATGAATTTAAAGCATTAAGCTTGCATTTTAAAGATGATGCATTCTGATATTATCTTTGATACATGATGGTAAATTATAAAACATCTACAGCAAATTTTTTTTAAAATTAAATCTGAGTAAAAAAATGGGTTATTAAATTCATGATGATTAAATGTTAATGCCATTCATTCTATTGTTGTATAATAATACACAATGTTGATCATTCTATTCTAGGGACAGGCATATTTATCACCACTAATGCAAGTTGTATCCCAACATAATTATATAAGTTTTTAGTTGTAAGTTTACAATTCAGAAAAAGAATTAACATTAAATGAAAGATTTTAATCCCATAATATAATTGCTAAGGATGGAAAAGATTTTTGCATTTACAACAGTTTTGTATCATTCTTGTTAAGAATAAAAAATAAGCAATGAAAATTTGTATAGTTAAGTTATACAGATTTAGCAATTTGAATTCACTTTTTTTGCAAATCATATTTAATCTTTTTGTAAAAAGTTTTATTTATATGTCAGTACGTGTATATATGCTTAAATATACATATGTTAATCTGTATTTTTCTTCGGTGAGCATGATTATGTTACACTGTCAGCAACAAATGCATATTACATATGCTGCATAAATATATATAAGTATGTTATATATGCATGTGCACATCTATCTGTGTGTGTAGTTTAACTATATATAGATAAACCACATATATGTGAGTGAGTGCATTTATGTGTAAATTTTTGCATATCATTGTATGTATGTTCTTGTATAGATATGTTTGTGCATGTACGGTTGTATTCATGTACACAGATACATATTCACATATATATATATACAAGAACATGCATGCACATATTACATGCATAGGCATATTCATATGCATATATCTACATACACATGCACATATAAGCAATATGCAAACAACATAGATACATATATATCCAAACACGTATTACATAAGCATAAACGTACATAACATTATATACATGTATGTAAATGTTTGTATATATATAAATAATCATAAAAATGTGTGCATACTTATACACTGGCACATATATTTAAATAAATATGCACTTGTTGCTGAGGGTACATAATCATCCTCCCTGAAAAACCAAACACAGATTAACATATGTATATTTAAATATAAATCTTTACCCATACCAGTACATTACTACTCATCAAGAAATACATATTTAGACAAACATATCCATATAAGTCTTTATAAAATATATATGTATAAGCATTCCGTATAAATAAAACCTAATTTTGAAATGGGCTAATTTGCTATGCAAAAAAGTTAATTTGGATTGCTGAACAGTTAAATGAAAAAAAATTATGCAACAAAAAACGATATTGATTTTATACATCTAAAAAAAACATATTCATGTATTACTCAGAAGAGTCAATCATATAACTCAATATCTTTTCTATTTAAATAAATTTCATTTATATTAAAAATGCCTTCAGCGTGATTGACAAAAATTTTAATACATCTTGCAGTCATATTTAATATCAATGTTTGTCAAAAAAAAATTGTAAAATAGTAGCATGTACATTATTAAGCGTTTATTGCTATAAAAGTTGTATCATATCTGTATCTTAATCAAAACCTTTTATTGATACATTTTAACTCAATGTTAAGCAAATAATTAAAGAATTTGGAATTTTCAATATTTGACAAATCTTGGAAATGGATTTTTACCTGCCAAGTAAACATATTTTTCCATCTGAATTTAAATGCAATATATGTTTTCTTTCTTTTGATAAAATTGAATGCTATAAAAATGAGAAATATTTCACAGTATTCAAAAATTAGTTTAAAAGTAGTCAAATCATATTTTTATGTATGAGAGAATATATTATGTGATTATTAATGTGGAGAGTTGACATGAGTAATTTTTTCTATTTAACTACAAATCATAGTTTTACAAAAGAAAGTTGCCAAGCAATCAGGTTTAACTATACAGAACAAGTAATGAAAATTTTTTAAAGTGTTTCCGAAGTAAATAAACCAGCCTATAATATTAAATGGGAAGGGGGGGGAAACTAGATTTCAAAAAATGTAAGCCAATTTCTTTAGACTTTTGCAAATATTGAACACATTTTTAACTATGAAGTAATTTATATGTGTTTTTAAATTTATTTAAAATTAACTATCATAGGTTATATGATATTAATCAATTAGGACAGCTTAACATATATTTACTAAGCTTGTAAAGCATTAAAAAATGTTAACTTGTAAAGTTTCAGAGAAGATCTTAAAAAGTAAATTTAAAGACTTGAAATAAGTAAAGGATAAGTTATTGCCATTTTTCTAATTACGAAAATTCATAAAACGTATAGATTCCTCAAACATAAAACAAAAAATCATGTTAAATAAAACAATAATTAAACCTATTCTAACTTATGCTTCTGAAACTTGGACTAAGAAGAATAAAATACCTTTTGGAAATTTTTTTTTTTTTGTCTTTTTAAGAAACACTTTTACAGAAATTAACATTAATGGACCTTGGTGAGAAGGGAGATAGTATAAATTATATCCTTTAAGGATATCAATTTTTATTAAATTCATAAAATTAAAGGGGAGATGTGGATTGGTCATCTTGCCCATATGTCAACAAAAAACCTTCATATTAAACTATTGGCAAGCTCGTCCTAGGAAGACTGACATTAAGATGTCTTACCTACATAGATCTTGATATTAGTAATTCTTGTAACAGGAAAAATATTGATAAGTTATAATATGGAACAAAGTTATCAAATTGTTATGATAGGGATGGCGATATTGTAAAAATAGCTATGATATTGTATATCATGTATTAAATTTACTTTTCATAAATTTTGTAATATATGCATCAAACAGATAATAAAAGTATTTTTATTTTACCTTTGAGATATATCCAGACTATTTTGTTTTTCACATGTGTATAAGATATGAAAACGTAATAAGCAGCAAAAGAATTTTTCACAAATATTACCTTTATTTCTAACATAAAATACACAACTATAAAATCGACAACCAATTGAACATTTAACTGTGGATTGAAACAAAATTTATAAAATTACGACAAATATATTGAAAATGGGTGAGATATTGCAGTAAGTAATCCCTCGGGCCTAGAAAATATACAAGCATTTAAAAAGCTCTATATCTGTCTACATAAAGTGAAACAAATATCTGTGAAAACACTTGGAAAAGAGAACATGCTTAAATTTCAAGGGAATACTACTAACAAAGGGGGTTATTAAAAATTTCAAAACACTTATACAAGAGAAATATTCAAAAATTGACAATACATCATTGTATAGGTCACAACACATATTTGTAATAAGCAAATTCCACTTAGAATAGTTGAGTATTAAAGCAGAAAGTTTAAATCTGGCATTAGAATAGAATGTGCAATAAAATTAAGTAAATAAAAAAATGTATAAAAAGTGATTCTAAAGTTTTAAAATCAGATTGGAATTTAAATCACATGGAATTTTTAACAACATTAAACAAAATTAAAATTCTTTGGCATTTGAGCAGTTATTATAGGAACTACACAGAAATGCAAGATGGCAAAATTTACACGAGCATTACAGATAAGTTAATTACACTGAGCAATGATTGACTATAATATTAAATTGGCTTAACATATTGTATCAACATCAAGTTATCATTCCATATTAATTTGACTGAAAAAAAAAATATGTAAAATTAATATTCAAAAAAATTGAATAAAACAAAATTTCTCAGAATATTTGAAGGAATATACTTCCCAAGTCCATTACATTAATAGAAAGCACAGACATATTTAAAGAACACCAGAAAACAATTACAGCTGAGAAGCAAGCATGATACAGGTTTGATTTTTACTAATGCATGAATAAATCAGCACCATTTCGACTGATCGCATGGTAGTTCACTTTTTAAGGCTAAAATATATATTAACAAATCAAAACAAACTGATTCACAATTAAAAACATAACATACATAAACATCTGAATAAAGATATTTATACACTTTAACATTCAATAGTTGGTACATCGTTAACACCACCGATGTGATATATAGTGCTTGCTGCATGTGCGAGATCTAGTACAGATAAAGTTACGAGTTGAAGTGCCTAATAAAGTAAAAATAATAAATGCAATAACACCAATTGTGCAATTCATAGTGAATAGTCAACAACATTGAAAAATGTGAAAAAAAAAAAAAAAAGAATTTCAATGATCTTGATTAAAAATAACATTTTATATATTATTCAAAAAGATTAGTTGTTTACTCTATGCTAGTTGTAGAAATGGTTCTACGATCATTAATCAACTTAACATATGAATTAAAATTCAAATCTTTTAAATAAGAATTTTGTTTTTGGAAAAAAAAAAAAAAAAAATGCTTTTTACATTCAATTTCATTGAAAAACTATTAATATTGGTTGAGGTAGTAATTAATATTGTTAGGCCTTTGAATACTGCTTTATAGCTTTGTAATAAAAAAAAAAAAAAAAAAGATAAATTGTTTTCATTCATAATATAATGAAAACAAGTTTTTCTTAAGATAACAGATTTTTTTTTAGCCATATTTGATATATTTGATGATATAATTACATCATAAGCAGTATTCTTTTGACCTTCAAATACTGAATGATAGGGCATCAAAATATTCTATAGGCACTTTTGATGATCCAGTCATTATCGCAACTTTATTTATACTAGGATCCCATTTTATTAACCTACCTCAAAATATAGTATCGCAGCATGGGTAGCCTGTCACTGTCACACAATGGCCCCCCAACAGTGAGCAGTTTGGTGTTAAAAACACAGTATGCATTGCACTTCTAGATCTAGAACAACGCTCAATATCACAGCTATCTCGATAAAAGACAAGATGGTTTTATTTTATTTTCGGCGGACTCGTCACACATTCGGTGTAAAATCTAGATTATAACTATCACACACTCGCACACAGATGTAACAGATTTCTCCGATCTCGATATCATGGTATACCCAGATGGAAAAAATAAACAATAACAACGAGAACATGATCGTTCTTGTAGATGTAAAAGATCTCAAACGTTGGCAAATATGTAAATCTGGAGCCTGCAAAAGGGCCCATTTCTGAACATCACAATAAATTAAGAGAAATAAAAATACTAGATCTTAAAAATAAACAAGTATGTCAAACAACGCACATTAAAAATATGTGCTATGAATTATATTCTAAGGGCAATATAATTTTTTCTCTATACAGATCTTGAGTCACCTTTAGGCGACCATTTCAGTTCAACTATGCCTGTGCTAAAAAGTACACACATCAGCACCAAAAGAAGGTTCATCGATTGCATGGGAAAGCATAAAAATAGATTTGGATGTAAAAGACACACCAAAGTTGGCACTTTTATATACTTTTTTACCACCTAGACTTCAACGAGCCTCTTCCCTGAGATAGGACGCTGCCTGGATGACTTCAGGAACATCGGTATAAATGGAATGTTAACATTTATATATATACATTATATAATCTGTAGTATAACCACAACTTTCCCAGCAATCGATGACACAATTGCCACATATAAAAGATGGAAGTGTGTGCGCATTTAAAAAGGATGTAATAGAGACGATGTAATCACAATTAGTTCTACATTTGAGCGCTGAGTTAGCTCAGGGCTACTACGTACATGGTCCTCGAATACAAGCCCGCAAATCTTAACGATCGCCCTCGTCAGTTCAATTTCTCCGCCACCATAACCAGACACCCAGCATGGCTTCTGATAAATGACATCGAAAGCAGCCACAAGACAGCAGGCAATAAAAAAGAAAATATCAACCAACTTCCGGAGAGGGTACCGTCAATAAACTATTTATAAAAACGAAACAAAACCAAAAATAGACATTCCCCTAAACCTAATTGGGTACAAATAACACACATACAAGAGTGCCCCCATAACAAGAGATCATTTAAAAAAATTTTCATTTTTGCAAAACATGATAGCTTATATCTTTTTTGACAAGAGACAAGAAATTTGCACAAATATAAACATCTTTTTGCAATTACGACAATGACTAGCTTAAGACACAGTATTGTTAAACAGATAAGTAACACGTCATAATGAAAACCTCTTTGCGAGATAAAAACAAGAACCGGTATCACCACATCTGATCTCTCAGGAGTTCATCCAAGTAGGCGCCATCTGCGTCTATGTTCACGTTACAAACTGCTAGGGGGAGTTCACTGTAGGTCATTGGTTCCCAATACTGTCCAAGGCTATACCTGACTTCACTTTTCATCCGCTCTATTGCTCCATGTGGACTTAGCTGTTGACTCTCTTCCAACTGAATGGAGGAAATGCAACAGTCTGGAATCTTTAAATCTGTTATCTGCTCTCCTCGAAGTCTGGATACAGCAATAAGACTGTCTGCTCCCACTTCAGTAGCCTGCAAAGAATAATTTGACAAGTTATTTAAATAAATTAAAAATTAAACAATTATTATAAAGTATTAAAAACATTATGTGAATAAAGTAAATTCTTATAAAAAGAAATTTATTACAAATTTTTTGATAAAATTAATAAAAATTTAATAAATGCTGAAGTAGTAAAGTAGCAATGGCAAAAATTAAGCTTAAGTAGCAATTTAAGCTTAGTGGCAAAATATGGCAATGGCAAAAATATGTCCCTTGATTAATATTATATCTTACCAGGCAGGGGTAAATGAAAATTAGTACTCAACAGAAAGGTTATGTATTTCCATACTTTACTGAAAAACATGTGCAATTGTCCACATTTTTCCAATTTACATTAAGAAAACAATATATGTATATAAAACAAATAATATAATTTAATTATAAATTGTATTTAAATTAAATTATAAAAAGATATATTATTTAAGCAAGTATATAAAATATAGAACATTAATGTCAAAGAAAATCTTCCTTCACTTTTATTCAACTTGCAAGATTTCTAATTATAGAATTACAATAAAATATAGAAGTACTTAGTAAATATAGTAGAATTTATACAATTAATAAAGTATTTTCAGCAAACTAACATGTTAGTATAAATTAGAAATTCTAAATCTAGTATTTTTATATTAAAATATTATAGATGGAAGTATTGCTAAACTCTGCTAACAAGTCAAAATTTTATAGGTGTGTTTTTAATAAATAAGTAATAAATTATTATTTCTTATATACTTTCACTAATTATAATTTGTTTAAATGTCTAAATTCTTTACTTTTATATTTGAATTAAGAAATAAAAAATATCACGATAGTTTTATAGAAAATCAATTTTTTTTTGTTCAATAGACTATCCTTTTAAATGATTATTCCATGACATGTTAACATTTAAAATAAAATTTTTCAATTAATACATCTTACTTTCTTGAATAAATCAATTTTAATAGAAATTAAAATATTGTTTTTGATACACAAATATTAAAAAAATTATGCAATACATAATTATTAAATATAATTTTTTGAGTCTTATACATCAATACTCTGTTGGTAGAAATATATATTAGAAATTTCAAACCAATGAAATGAAGAAAAATGGGAAATGCAAATTATAAAAAATGCATTTACAAAGGAAAAGAAATTTTTTTTTTTTTATCATTATGACAATAATTATAGTAATTAATTAAAATACCTATTATTTTGATATAAGACAGCTTTTTACATCTCCATGCCAACATGACTAATGGATTACACCACCTGCCAGAAATGAGGATGCAGCACTGAAATTTTCATTCAATTCATCCACCATGACCAGTGAGGCGGAGAGTACGGTCATTTCTAAAAGCAATATGTGTCAAAATCTCAACATCAAAGCCAGAGGAAAAATAGACCCGGAAGTGTGCAAGTGGCATCTCCCTATTCAAAAGCGGTATAAACATTCTCTGCAAGATTGTGGAAGTGTAGCAGGTTGATTGTAACCTCCAGTTTCGGACTATGCATTGATATCTTCTTCCATGCAGTATCACTGACCTGGGGAAAGCTATAATCAAATGAGTGGACATGGATAATGAGTTGAGAAAGCGGCTTGCGATGGGGCTGGGAGAAGACATCAAGGAAATGGTCATTGAGGTGGTCGTAATCTATGCTGAGGGCGTTCGAGTTTCTGGAAGGTACTGAAGAGTGTGGTGTCTAGGTTAGTTATGAAGTAGTTGCCAGGGACTTCCTTAATACTGGAGAGATGGAGGAACGCAGGCAGTTTGCCTGATACTTGGACAGGGAACCAGAAAATTTCCAGAGATCAGAAGTTCTTCAATACAGCCCAGGGAGAGATGTTGCAAGCAGGTTGCTCGTTTAATTATCTTTATCAAAAATTCAACATACCTGTAAAGAAACATCACCAGGAATCTCAATCAATCCTCTTATTATTTCACAGTGTTGATATTTATTTGCTATCATATACATAATTAATTTTGTTTTACTATTAATATTAACTTATGACTACAATAAGCTTATATGGACTTAGTTAAGGCATAAAAGTTCAATTCTAGTTAAAAACACAAATTTATGTTATGATATTTTCTCATCAATTCAGATTACCTAAGATGCATTTTTCTCTCATAAGTAAACATAAATTAATTTTCTATAGAAAATTCTCACACAAGGTGACTTTTTACACTTCTATATTGTTTGTATGAAAATTACAGAACTTCAATATACCTGGATGACATTAACTTTGATAACTTTTAAAAAGTATTACATTATATACACAGAGAAACAATCAACATTAAAGAATCGAGAGACAGAAAAAAAAAATTTTTTTTACCATGATTTAAATTCGTTTGTTACTTTACCAGTTAAACAAATTTCATTAAAAAACTTGGTTTTGCAATTCTTATATTAGTTAATATTGTTTTCTGCTTAATTAAAAATCAAAAACACATATACACACATTTAAAAAGCAAATATTTTATAAGATATTATAAGAAATAAAATATTTATAAAAAAAAACTCTTTTATTATTTAAATTTTTCTCATTTGTATTTATTTCATAAGAGAATGACATCAGAAAAAATTCTAATTTTAATCTTATTTATTCCAAGTAAGATTTTTAAATATTTAAAATTTGAATTTAGGTATTAAATTATTATCGAATTTAAAATAATAACGCAAACAAAAATTTTCATTTTTAAGCAGGAATAAAATTCAAAGTTTAATTTAAAACATGTATATAAGTTAAAAATTAATAAAAGGAATAAATTTGTTTTTAATTTCAGTTAATATTATCTATATAGCAATAGAGCTGTATAAGAATCACTGCATTTCGATGATGACTATAAATATGAGTCATAAATAAAATTATATATCATAATATCAATAATCTGATTTTTCGGAACTACAATATTTAATGGAGTTTTTTTTTTTTTTTTAAATTTATAAATGGTACACTTTAAAATACTGGATCAAACATTTTATCTCTATCAAAGAAAAATAAACGTTTTTACTATTTTACCGTGAATATTTGAAAGATTTTTTTTTTTTTACATGCGTATTTTACAAGAAATTTATTTTCAAAATTCATTTGATAACATATAACCCTGCAAACTATTTTATTTCATACAGCAGTAATCGACTTATATGATTTATTGTATAATTAATTATTCTTATTTAGTATTGCATCACGTACATATATAAAATAAAATTCTCGTAATATTTTAAGCAACATATAAAAACTAATAATTTGGAAATGATTGCATAGTTTATTCAGCCCAAAATGTTTTTTTTATTTTTTTTTGTAGCGTTTAATAAACAAAATACGTGTTAAATAGAATTGCGAAACCAAGAAGTTATACGTCAAAAACGAAACTTGGCAGACGACTTACTGGTCAAGGATAGCGTATCATTTGTAATCCGTCCATTCCAGCCGAGGAGCTTAGTCGTTTATGGACAATGCACGCAGATTATTGTTGTATGTAAGAACTTTTTAAAATATCTTTGCATTGCTGGACGTCTGTTGGGTTGGAAGAATTATACAATAACTTCGCGGACAAGCCTTCCACAGTGCTTGGCTAGAAATCTGGCCCCGTTATTCCGGATTGACTGTTGTGTTATCACAGCTGTTTAAATGGAATACGACTTTTACGCCACAGTTTTGGATGGAAAAGATTTTTCTCCAAGCCAGACACACAGAAGATGCATTTAAACGGTCTCGTAGTTTTAAAAATGAGAAGATTTCAACAATAATAATACTGGGTAAATTGTTCCATAAACCACTGCTCTCGCCCGCCATAACGTTACTACTAAAGGGTTGTTGCCAACAGGCTTCAGGGAAGGAATAGGTCACTTGTTTTACGTCATTCTACGTCATTCACTTCTCCTTCCCTTTCGTTGCGAAACCCGACATTTTCGATTTCTTCAGTGACATTTTTATTCATTATTTGTTTTTAAAACTCTTTTCTCCGACATTCAATTGTTACACAGTTATTTAAACAACTGTATTATGAAATGAAAATACTCTAATAAAAATAAATTTTGAAAAAGAAATCAAAAGTATTTTATTAGAATATTTAATTAAAATATTTTCTAAACTAATAATACACAACTAAATTGCTTCGTTGTACTTAAATAGGATTTTTAAAAAATAAGAGTAAAATCGAACTTTTTTAAACTTAGTAAAAGAAAAGAAAAAAGAAATTTTACTAAACAGAATTTTGAAACTCAGGTCTATCTTGTTATTGTACGGAATTTTAGGATTTAAATGAATTATCATTAACATGAACAATTACATTACATTTCTTTAACACGAACAAAACTCAGAATAATAAAAAATATAAGTATTTTAGTTTTAATATTGTAGGCTAAAATAAGTAGCATATACTTTAAATTTTAATCAGTAATTCATCAAACAGTTTTTTTTTTCTTTAAGAAAATATATCATAATACCCTAATATTTTCTTAAAAAATATATAATCTTTAATTAAACTTTAATTTATTTTTTAACTTTCAGCAAATTTATTATAAAAATATAAAGTTAATCTGAATGAAATATGTTGTAATAACTATGACATACAGATGGCGCCATGAGTAAAAGATTTATGCATATATGACGCCATCTATATTGAATTTCTCAAGATAGTGAATTATTATTGCTATTTCTTAATATTAAGGATACAAATTTTTAAATTCCTAATAAACTAATAATTTAAATGCGTAAATATTTCGATGAATAAATAAACGAGTAATATAATTTATAACAGAATTATTTAAAAAATAATTATTATTTTATGGATAATGAAAGTCCTGCAATGATGAAAATCAATTTTTGTATTAGTACTAATTAAAACACGACAAATTTATTCCTCAAATTCTAACAATATCCTTTTTTAACACAAGCCTCAGTAAACACACGGCTATTGCAGGAATCTTTCAAAAGAATTTAACTTTATAATTTCCACTTCTTCATGCGAAAAGTATTTAAAAAAATGTACCGTTATTTTTTAATGCTACATATCTCAACATTAGAGATATTGTGATAACAAGGCAGAAATTTTTACAAAGCGATATATGCAGGAATTAATAGTAAATATAAATAAAGCAATGATTTAAACAAAATAAATATAAGCAAAAATAAATAAAGCATAATTAAAAATTATAATAAGAAGCAAAATTAAAGCAAAAATAAATAAAGCATAGTTAAAAAATTATAATAAAAAAGTAAAATTAAAGCAAAAATAAATAAAAGTATAATTAAAAATTATAATAAAAAAGCAAAAATTAAAGCAAAAATAAATAAAGCAATAATTTTCCATTTTCTTTTACTTGAATATAATAATACAATATTTGAAAATAAAAAAAAAATTATATTGAAAATATTTAGTTTGCTAGTAATGATAACCCATGGGAATAAAAATAAATAAATTAAATTTATTTATTTTTAAGACGCGTAATAATATGACTAGAATATGAATAATAATAAAATTATTTAGAAAAAAACCCAAAAAGATCAGAACGGCTTTATCATAATTTTATGATATATTTAAAAGAAACCATGCCATCGTTCCTTTATAAAATTTGAGTGATTGGAATAATGAATTTATTTAGATTACCTGACGTGATTGAAAATGAATTATTTGGATTCTTTCGGTCATTTTTTTTTTTTTTTGCACACTTCGGACTAATTAGACAGGGACTTACAGTTTAATGTGGATTCCAAACCACTAACAAATATCCATACCACCGCCAGGATTCGAACCTAAAAAGCCTGTGAAAAGCTGATGCTTACGCGTATGCTGGAGCTTGAGCTTGCTTGAACGAGCTAGTAATGTTTAAAAATTTATATAATTCTATTTTAAGAATAAAACATTTGTAAGTGAACTAGGTTAGTCATTTTTCAAGGATAAAATATGAGTTTTAAGTGAACGGTTGAGTCTTTTTTTTTCAAAGGGAAAAGTAACAAGTTTTAATTTATTTCGGAAATCATGAAAAATCATCAATTATCAAGTGGCGTACAGTAGAAAATCCTTAAGCTTTCCATGAGGCAGTCCGACTATCGAAGCGAGAAGTGTTACACACACGTTGTCCCCATCTCCATCGAGTCGATCTTGTTCTAAAATCAGAGACTACAACAGATGTCGCCAATTTTAGATTCCCGAATTGCAGTCTGAGTCTTTCCTGCATGTCAATTGTCCCGTTATCACTGTGCTTTGAATCGGACAAGTTGCGCATAAAAATGTGACACAAAAGGTACATTAAATAAATTATGATTAAATCACGTTAAAATGCTGCTTAAGATAAAAATTTTTGCACATTAGCTAATGGAGATGTTGTAGAAATAATTATACAGAATAAAAGTTTAATCCATTTAATAAAAATATAAATTAAACCTATGACGGTTTTGATTTGTCGCTCTACAGTCATTTGTGCACACTTTGGGCTAATGGATTCCAAGCCCCCTCACCAACATCCATGCCACAGCCAGGATTCAAGCCTGAAGCTTGGGGTAACAGCAAGAGGACTAGCCAATTAGCCACCAGGCATAAAGCCTATGAAAGAGGGATAAAATGCATTCTAAAACATTAGCCTCTATTTTTTCAAATAGGAAGAACGGCTAGCTGCATGTAGAATATACTTAATATTTTATTATTGAATTATTCAGAAAATAAATTAATTAAAAAAAATTTACCGCATCGTATCTAAAATATTAAAATTGCCTCTTTATATATATGTAAATGAGGGCCACTGGCGCTCGGTACCACAGGTATCGGTTTCGAATCCCGACGGTGCTATGGGTGTTTGTCTTTAAACCGTGGGTCCCGGTCCTAATAGGATCGTAGAGCGTTGCGGGGTATTGTTACTCCGCGTCCGTGGCTTATCTTCAAGTTACACGAGCCTGGGTAGTGCAAAGTGAGTAACGCCTGTGCAGCCATAAATTTGATCACCCTTATGGCATAAAAGATCACGGCCTATACTTGCCAGTTACATTAAGGAAAAAAAAAGTAATAATAATAATATGTAATGTTAATTTTATGTTTAATAGATGATTAATTTAATTATAATTTAATGTAAGAAAAAAAACGTTCCGATATTCATGAAAACATCATACGTTGAATATGTTTTTAATTATTTCATATTTAAAAAATATAACAGATTGTACGAAAATATTTCGCGCAGAATACATTTGTTTACCTTGATTATCGTCAGATGACATTCTTTACACCAGAAATTTATTTACTCAGCTTCCCTCACTATTTACAAGCTCTCTCTCCCTCAGAGTAAACATTTGTCAGATCTTCATCTATCACACATCACGATGGAACAACTCATGACGCTCCTTCTCTAAACACCTACTTTTAAAGAAAATCCAGTCAAGAGGAAGGGGGATCAGCTTCCCTCACTTCTCATCCAGAGTAAACATTTGTCAGATCTTCATCTATCACATAGTGGAACCCCATATTCCATCTGTAATTGTTTCGATTTGTGAAAGTTGCTGAGACAATTGATAATTTCATGATAATATACAGTAGAGGAAAACACGTGCCCCTGGCAGACAGGGAGAAGTGGGATGAATCCATGTCCTCTCCCAGATTACAAAGCAGGTATTTTGGGCTTTCAAATATTCTCATTCGGAAAAGGTGATTGGCCAAACAATCATGGCCCGCCAGGACTAATAATTATTTTAATAATTATTTAGAATTAATGTTTTCAATTATTTATTTTTTATTTTATACATAATTTAACGACGGACCCTTTAAAAATGTTTATTAACAGTAAAACCTAAATTTTGTACTTTTGTTTTATTTTGTTATATTATTTTTTAAATCTTCACTACTCTGCGGTGGCATGGATGTTAGTGAGTGGTTCGGAATCCACGTTAAACTGTAGGTCCCGGTCTGTTTAGCCCAAAGTGTGCACAAGATGATCGTAGAGCGACAAACCAAACCACTACTCAGACTTACATGAAACAAGTAACATAATTTTTTTTTTTTTTTTTAAGTCAATTCCTACTTTTTTTCACTCTATTGCAAAAAGTCCTTTATAAATAATTTTCATTCATTTTTTTTATTTGGCTGGTGCCATCTATTGGTAGATATATGCAACTTAAATCTAAAAAAAAAATTAAATAAATTAATTTTACTGAATTAATATATGAAAAACTGTATTAACATCCAGTGTCATCCACTAAAAGTTAAAATAAAATGTATTTGGACTTGAGTGGATGAATAAAAGTATTTTTATGAACGATTGCAAATTTGAACAAGATATATATAGGGAGAGTGTGAGCTAATAGAAGGAATTAAAAAAAAAAAATGTGCTATTTACGTTAAAATTTCATAATTAGCCTATAAATAACAACATCGGACTTAGCACGCATAATTTTTGATTTTCAAGTAGTGGTACTCCTTCAAAAGGTGTCCATCCCTGATCTAAGTAGATTGTGCCCAGAAACATTTTCTATGTAGAAAATATTTTATTCTTTTTATCATATTATTTCACTAGCAACATTACAATTACACATATATATTTTATGTCCTTTTATATTATGTAATTTGGGCCTGTATGGCCGAGTGTCTGGCGCTCGGTACCAGTAGGTTTTCGAGTTCGAGCTCCGGCGGTGCCATGGATGCTTGTAGTGGTTCGGAATCCACTTTAAACCGTAGGTCCCCGTGTAATGTGATCATAGAGCGTTGCGGGGGCATTGTTACTCCGCGTCCGTGGCTTATCTTCAAGTTACACGCGCCCCCTGGGTAATGCAAAGTGAGTAACATCTGTGCAGCGCTTGCCTTAAGGCATACAAGACCAAGCTGTCTAAGTGTTTGCCAGCTGCATTAGAGAGAAAAAAAATATGTAATTTTATCTAAGATTGTCGACTGCGGCGCAAAATATTAAAACAACAGACACATTGGAAGAAATAGCAAATACATAACAAATCAGAAAAACTATCTCAACTTAAATCCTTTATAACTAAAATCTATATTGTTTTTTTTTTTATTTTACTTTCATAAATCATTTAAAAAAATTTTTTTTTTTTCAAAAGCAATCTGTTTTTATCAAGCAAAAAAAATTCTTGCACGTCTTTTTTGTAAATCAGTTTTCGAGTAACTGTTACGTAAAAGACGGAAATCCATTTACTATTTCAAACATTATTCATCTTTCATTTTTATTTCTTTTATTCTTCTGCTGGGTTTTTTTTTTTTATGCTTACTGGCGGTTCCAGTTAAAAAAAGTTTAGTGTCTCGTTTGGCAACATATTTAGTAAGCGTCATTTTGTTTTTTACTTTCCAAAAACTAAAAGAACCATAAAACAACAACAACAAAAAAAAAAGTGGATACTTTCTGTCTCTCCCCCTCCCATGGTTTAGTGTAGTTAAATGACTTCGGTTTAACCTGAAAACTCGAAACTAATAGTTTCTTCTTTAATCCAGAGAGAAAAACAGTTCTTTTTGTATTTATTTATTTATTCCGTTTTAGATTGTTGTAAGGCGAACTTTGACATTTTGCGTTTCACTTTTAAAGTGTTTCTTTGCTACTTTAACTTATGTTTCCTAAGCGGTATTTGTTTCTATTCAATTTGTCTCGTAAATTGTTGCAGAAAAGGAGAGTAAATGGTATGCAAAATAATATACTTTCATATCATTAATTTAACAATTAAACTTTTCTAATACCAATCTTTATAAGTGATATAACTTAACAATTTAGGCTTAACATATAACATTTTCCGTATTCTGCACATATCTAATAACATAAATTCAGTTGATTGCTACAAATTCGAGGAAATTATCGCGCATTAAAAATTTCAACAATGTTAGATGTAGATTCATTAAGTTTGGAATATTTTTAAAGTTGTTTTTGACATTTTCATAGATCGTCTATATTGATTAGTGTTACGATCAAGCCTTCTTAACAACACAGCAAAATTCTGGAGCCAAAGACAATGCGATACGATGCAATTTCTGACTAAACAAGTAATATAAAAATAAAAATTTAAAAGTCAATTCCTACTTTTTTTTTCACTCTATTGCAGAAAGTCCTTTATAAATAATTTTCGTTCATTTTTTTAAGTTTATCTGGCGCCATCTATTGGTAGATATATGCAACTTAAATCTATAAAAAACTAAAATTAATTAATTAAATTTAATGAATGAATTAATATTTGAAAAAAAAACTGCATTAGTATCAAGTGTCATCCACTACAAGTTCAAAAATGTATTTGAACTTGGTGGATGAATAAAATGTATTTTATGAACGATTGAAAATTTGAACAAGATATATATATAGGGAGAGTGTGAGCCAATAGAAGGAATTGAATAAAACAAACAATTTATTGGAATTCCTTAGTACAGTGGATATGAAAGGTGCTCCCTGTGAGATTCCATAGAAATAGCATGTGTCCATACATAAAAAATAAATCTAGTTACGTTTTTTTGCTGTTAGTTTTCCCGTTCAAAGGTAGCTTTCATTATAAATAACAAACTTTTCTTATTGCTTTTTTCTTATCCACATAAAAGTATAAACAGCGATAACGCCCTAAAGAATGTTTTTGAGAAACTAACAGCGTCGAAACTTCCTTGGTTGGCAACTAGAAGCGTTTGCATCGTAAGTGATTTTCAATGTTAAAAAATGCCCGTTGCAGCCTATGAGATTCTGCCGTCTGTCAGTAATACTCTATGAAGTTGATCATCTAACATTAGCTGAAGAAGTAGAACTAGTAGTTATATAAACTGATCCTCGATTGAAGATTAAAGATAAAGAATTGTCTCTTGAAACCTTTTGAATTCTTATAATGTAAGAATGAATGTCTATATTTATAGAAGCTTTACTCACATTCAACGTCATATTTTCAAACGTTTTTATTTATATAACGTCATAAGGAATTAGGATTTTCTATCCTCGCCAAAATTAAGTGTAAAAAGTGGGGAAAATTTTTCATGTATTACATTGGCCTGATGGCCAATATGAGAATAATTTTTGCTAATGAAGAATACTTCTCAAAAATATTCTGTAAAATATAATTAATTGTGCACGAGTTTGAAAAAATAGGGTCAAGTAATTCCTTAGGGACTTGTTCAGATTCAGGATCTTCAAATGGCCAATAGTTAAAATCTTGATGGAAAGTTTGGCCCATGCTACTACTTCCCAAGTTTTGTGGATTGATACCACGCGCTGCTATGCCAGTAGGAATTTCTTTAGACGGCACACAATGCCAAGAACTAGAGGAAAGGCATTCCAAGATTTTAGCTGCTCTATTAGCGATAAATGTCTTCCAACGTTTTGGATGGGAAGAAAGCCACAATAGAACTATTTTTGAATCAGTCCATGCATGTATTTCAGCATCTTGGATGCTCATCTCGAAACCAATCAAGATATCTTGTATTAATGTAATGAGTAAAGTCGCATCTAGTAACTCCAGATGAGTGATTGAAACTTGCTTTATAGATGCAATCTTTTTTTTCTTTCTAATGCAGCTGGCAAACACTTAGACAGCTTGGTCTTGGATGCCTTAAAGCAAGCGCTGCACAGACGTTACTCACTTTGCATGACCCAGGGGCGCGTGTATCTTGAAGATAAGCCACGGATGCGGAGTAACAATGCCCCCTCAACGCTCTACGATCATATTAGACCGGAACCTACGGTTTAAAAATGGATTCGAAAAACTACAAATATCCATGGCACCACCGGGACTCGAACCCGAAACCTCTGGTACCGAGCGCCAGAGCGCTAGCCACTTTGCCATTCAGGCCCCTAGATGCAATCTTTGTTTTAGTGACTAATAGATTTACATATGGGCCAACCAATCCAATAACGTTTCCATAAAGAAACAGGGAGGCAGTGCAGAACAGGAAGCAAGGTGAGGCATATACATTTCAGTCTGGTTATCACACCGGAGACACAGAGGGTCAGGAGTCAGTTTAATTCTGTGTAGGTATTTGCGGAGACAATCGTGACCACAGAAAAGCTGTAACAATGCCACCGATGATAATGGGACAAACCACCTACGTTCCACTGCAGAACTCTAAGAAACTCATACTAAGAGCCAAACTAAAGGCCGTGTTTGTAGATCATTTTGCCATATCACACGTCGCCCGGAGTGCACTACGAAGAGTGTAGATCTACGTTGCACTCCGTAATAAAACAAAATTAAACATTTAAATATTACAAAATATTTAGTAAAATATTTTTCAAATTTTTCAATAAAAAAAAAATAAATTTTTAAATATTAGAAAATATTTTATTCAATGCTTACTATTTTACTGCAGATACAATTTTGGTAATAACATACTAGCCTGGAATTAGGATTCCTATTACATAATTTTAAAATATTTTTCGGCAATTATTGCCAATTTTCATTATGCAATCCATATAATACATACGTTTTTCACAATCCTTATAATACATATAATACATAAAAAGAATTTTTGAAATGAACTTTTGGAACTTTTTGACGTTTTCAGAGCTAACAGAGTTTTGTAAGACGGTATGAATAATAATAATGAAGTAAATTCAATCACTGCATTCAAGCTGGTACATTGTGTTATCCTGATGGACGAGTGACTAACATTCTGGCGCTCTGTGATACAGGCTTTGGGGTTCGAGTTCCGGCTATGCCATGGATGTTTGTAGTGGTTCGAAATCCACTTTAAACTGTAGGTCCCGGTAGAGCATTGGATGTAAGGCTGACAACCCTACCTCATAACAAGTAATATAAAAAAAAAAAAAAAAATTTTTAAAGTCAATTCCTTCTTTTCTTTCACTATATGGAAGAAGGACCTTTATAAATAATTTTCATTAATTTTTTAAGTTTATCTAGCCATCTATTATTAGATACATGCAACTTAAATCTAAAAAAAAAAAACTAAAATTAATTAATTAAATTTAATTACTGAATTAATATTTGAAAAAGCTGTATTAACATCAAGTGTCATCCACTGCTAGTTCAAAAAATGTATTTGAACTTGAGTGGTTGAATAAAAAAAGTATTTTATGAACGATTGAAAATTTGAACAAGATATATATAGGGAGAGTGTGAGCTAATAGAAGGAATTTAAAAAGAAAAACATCTCTTGTTTTGAAATCTGCCAGTAGGAAGGCAGCCTTCATGGGGTTGTTGCGCCGATGTTGATGACTTATTGATAGCTCAATTAATATAAATTTCAGAAGAAAAGCTAATATATATTATTTAAATTTTATTACGTGTTTTAGGAATACTTGAAAAAATATTGTTTTAATTAAAAGGCTCGCAAGCTATCGAAAAATTTAAAGAAACCACCACTCAAAAAGTCGGAAAAGTTTGAGTATCCCGGTTCTAAAAGAAAACAACATAATTTACGCTTTCTGTCCAAATAAAAGTCGTTTGCCACAATTCAAATAACAAACTTATTAGAACAGAGCGATAAATTATCGTTTTAAACAGCAATCCAATTTTTCATTCGTTAAAAAAAAAAAAAAAAAATCGATGCACGAATTCTACTAAACGATAAATATTTTCGGTTCGGATCGACTGACATTTTAGCCGTAAAAGAAGTGACTAAAAATAGCCTCCATTTTCTATGCATGCACGATTTGAGTCCCTGATTCGAGTAGAGATCACCCGAGCGATTCATGATGAACGACTTATGAAGAACGCGATATAATCTCTTCGATATATGCATAGGAATCGTGTATGGTTTTTCCCCTTTTTTTCAGTAATAATAAAAAAAAAATGACTTATATGTTGATTTGGTTAGTTTCAACTTAAGAATGCCTTTGTTTAAATATCTTGAGAATATTTTTTTAAAAACATTATTCGTTGGAAGGGGAAAAAACATTTTATTCCAATGCTTATTTTTTGCTTTTTTGTATTCGAAAATCGTCTGCCATGTCATTTCGTGTGTATTGCAAATGACAGTGATTTTTTTTTTTATAAATAATTTGTTTTAGTAAATGGGGATTTATAGTAATAGAATAAAATTTTACTATAGAATATATAAAGACAAAAAATATAAGGTATATCTTTCTTAAACAAATAATAATAATTAATGCTATTTAAATTAAATTGTAGGAATCGAAGTGGTTTGGCGTTAAGTTAAATTATTGATCTTCTCAACGTATCGCTATAGCAAGTAATATATAAAAAATTTTTTTAAGTCAATTTCTACTTTTTTTTTCACTATATTTCAGAAAAGTCCTTTACAAATAAAGTTGAAATGCTGCTTTTACATCTGGCGCCATCTATTATTAGATACATGCAACTTAAATCTAAAAAAACTAAAATTAATTAATTAAATTTAATTACGGAATTAATATTTGAAAAACTGTATTAACATCCAGTATCATCCACTACAAGTTCAAAAAAATGTATTTGAACTTGAGTGGATGAATAAAAAGTATTTTATGAACGATTGAAAATTTAAACAAGATATATATAGGGAGAGTGTGAGCTAATAGAAGGAATTGAAAAAAGTAAGCTAGAGTATCTGTCATAATTTGAAAAATCAAATAATTCACTAATTGTTTTACGAATAACAATGATATTTAAACAAATGATAATAATTAATGCTATTTAAAATAAATTATAGGAATCGAAGTGGTTTGGCGTTAGGTTAAAATTATTGATCTTCTCAACTAATTGATATCAAAAAATTCATATGACAGTAATTTAAAAAAAAAAAAGTGAAATTGACATAATATGAGGAGTGCCACAGTCTATGCATTCCTGTAATAGACCAAGTATGTCATGTCATCTTCAATGGATTCCTGCACATGTCAACAATGATGGCAACGAATGAGCTGACTCTTTAGCCAAAGAAGCCAGGGACAATGATCAACCCAGGACTACCATCACACTTGCAGATGCTAACGCAGTTGCCAAAAGCCGACTAATTCCTCATAACTTTAAGAAGCCACTAATCACGGACTTCAACTGCCCTAGGAAGTTGACATCAGTTAATAGCAGACTCAGAACTAATCATTACAGAGGAATGAAAATTCTCCCAGACAAGAGCAGGAATACATCCCCTGCAGAAATTCCCCCAACGCTTTCCTAACACCTCAGCACATTCTAGAGTGCCCAGCACTCACTTCCCATGTTTTGTAATTGGTTACGGTGCCAATCGAGACCTACTTAAGAGCAGTCCTGTATAGTGAAGCGGCGCCATTGCTAGCGGCTGCTATCGTGAAGACTTTTGACTTGATCTAACTTTTGATAATATTATTTTAAATTAATGGACATGATAACAACCAAGTATGTCGGCATCTTTTCATATGATCATGCTAACAAACAGCATTGTGGAATTATGGGCAATGAAAAAGCAGATATACTGGTTAAGAAAGGAACTTTGATAGAGCAACTCAATAACCAACCGCTTTCATTTCGTACGACTAAATCGTTTGTAAACTTGACTCGTAAGAAAATTCTTAAACAAGACAGAATTCAAAGCGTTATAAATAAGAGATGGAGAATTTTGGAGTAGGAGAGGACTATTCTCAGTTTTCCAAGAAAGACAGTGGAGGCTCTGTTTAGACGTTTGACTGGTCATGACTGTTTACGTGACCACCACTATAGAATTGGAGTGGTGGATTCCCCCAAATTGAGTTTTGTGTGACTCTAGTCAGCCTATGATTTTAAACATTTGTTGTTGTATCTAATCCCCCCGGGTGCAGGAAAACCTACACTATGTCCAAAAGACCCCATCGCAGGCGACTGACTGGTCCAGGGCTAAGGGTAACATGCAGCTCCACTTTAGAAAGGAACCTTGGGAGCTGAAGACTGACAAAACCTCGAAACAACGCTCTACGATCATATTAGATGGGGACCTACGGTTTAAAGTGAATTCCGAACTACTACAAATATCCATGGCACCGCCGAGACTTGAACTCGAACCTTGTGGCACCGAGCACCAGAACGCTAGACACTCTGCCATTCAGGCTCCTTTTGAATATTTAAATAATTGTAATGCACTTTTACTATATAAGGGCGTCAAAACGTACTGGAGACTTATCATTTTTTCATTGTTTTAACTGTATTCGGATTCTCTGTTATATCGGAGATGGAGCCCCCAGGGGCTAAATAGCTCCAAAAGAATACACAGTTAAAAATATAATAAAATTAACTTACAATCATAAACAATTAAAAGAAAAAAAAATATTTAAAAATTAAATTAAGATTTTGCGCGGATGTTTTATATCATAATTGGGAACTTAGAGTCAATCTCCTGGATTGCAGTATTTTCAAGATTAATACACGTGTCAAAAACTTTGATAGAGATATATTTAAGAAAATCTTTTAAAGATGGAATGTTAATAGCTTTGTATATATCAGAATTGTGCATGAATCATTTAGCTGATGTAATTCGGCGGATAGTGATATTTTGTAAAGTTTCAAGCGTTTTAAAATTAGATTTAGCTGCATAGACCAAACCGGGTAAGCGTATGTGAGAATTGGGCGAAGCATAAGCACTATACAGAAGAATTTTGTTATCCCTGGTCATGGTAGAATTTCTATTTATAAATGGGTAGAGTTTTCTGAAGGCTATCCGAAATTTAGTTTTGTTGTGCAGAAAATGTTGTTTCCAAGTTAAATGCTGATCCAGAATAACTCCTAACGTACTGGAGTGCCCGTGAACTAATGGCTTAGGGCGTCAATGTTCGACATTTGTAAAATAAAAACAAAAAGACATCATTTAAAAGAATGTGAACTTTATTAACTGGTGATAACTTTAAATGAAATCATGTTTCAAAAATGTTTGTATTTAGTCTTGGTCCTAGTCCAAAGTACTTGAAATGAATTGAAAGAAAATTTGTTGAGTCAGAAAATTAAATAGCGGTAGTTAAATTGAATGGAAATGGCGAGACATTCATAAGAGCAAACAGCGACCTTTGGAATAGATAATGCGTCTGATACGCGAGCGAAGACAAAATATAAACAACCATCTATTCAGATTAATGCATTTGTTTCAAAGACTAAATTCCACTGACGACAATGAAATAACGCTAAAAACTAATTCTAATTTTTTTTTTATATGAATATGTAACATTGTCTCTGGAGAAAAGTATTAAGAGTTTTCCAGTTTTCAATAAGGAAAATATTTCTGGCATTTTTTTCCAATTCACCCATTTTTGTCTTATAACAAACGAAAACTTTCCAGAAACGATTTGGAATATAAACTGTTGGCCAACTGTGCTAACGGAAACTTTGAACATGTTTATCAGCTGGATGCACACAGAAATAAAATTGACGAAACATTTTGGAAAATGGAAATAAAATAATAATAATAATAAAAAGAAGAGAATTCTTGTTTTTATTGTATTTTAAGCTTGAATTTAGGTGAACGAATTCATTATGAGTGAATTCGCCCGCCATTGAATCGGGATCTAAATAACTTAACAGACAATGTAAAAAATGTTTATAAATAAAGATTTTTCAGATGAAGAATTTCGAATAGGATACAAGATAAAAAAAACGCCACAAATTAATTCATAAAGCATTGCAAAACATATATTTTTTTACTTATTTCTTTTGTAATCAAACCTTATTTTTATTTTCGTATTCCATTACTCGTTTTTTTTTTTTTTTTTTTTTTTTTTAATTCTGGGATCTTCAAAAATGTATCTGAACATTTATAACATTTTTTAAAAAATTTCGGAAGAGTCCATTTTTTTATAAATTTATGGACGATAATTTTTTTAAACCCCTTATTTAAATTCATTAAATTTGTTTTAGTTTTGCATAAAAATTAAATTGAAATTAATAGAGGAAATTTTATATAAAATAAAAATTTATTTAATAAATTTTGTTGTAAATATAATATAAAAAGTAATAGTAATAATATCGTATAATAACATTCTAATATACATATAAATTTAAATTTTATATAAAATATACATCTATTTTATAAAATTTCAAAATCAATATTTTATAAAATCAATATGATTTAAACATGAAATTTTATTCTCATTTGTTAGAAAACAATTATATATATATTTAATATTTAATATTTAATTATTATTATCATATTTAAATGTAACCTTTGCAAAAATAAATAATTTTAAATTATCAATTTCTTCCAATTTTGATGAAAATATTTTTATTTCCGATATTATTGTATTTGTAATATTTAAATTTCCTCCGAAAAATTTAAATATTACAAATACAATGAGTAGTGGGCCTGAATGGGCGAGTGTCTAGCGCTCGGTGCCACAGGTTTCAGGGTTCGAGTCCCGGCGGTGCCATGGATGTTGTAGTGGTTCGGAACCACTCTTAAGCCGCAGGTCTCTGTCTCCTTTGACTGTAAGAGCATCACGGAGCAGAAGTCAGACTTCCTTACGGGTGCTCCATCAGAACAGAAGCTGCACTCTTCCCTCCTTCCATGAGGGATACGACAACAACAATGAGTAGTAGTATTGTTTTCCTAAATCAGGGATGTAGAATTGTTAAGGTGATGGACGGCTGTTGTAATTGCCATCCTCTCAAGGGCCCAATGAAAATAAGAATTTTCATGTTAATATACATAGTCAAATATATTTGTATAATGCTGCTACAAAATACTGAATTTAATAAGCACAGAAGTCTATCCCTAACATTCGCGAAATGAAAAACTAAATATAGAATATCACTGATGATTTTGAGTTATCAGAAGTCTGATAAGTCTCAGGGTATTAAAAGTATTCAGTGATAATAACACAACACATCCATCTTTTTTTTTTATCTCACTTACGTTTCTTCGCGAATTTAGACTTGCCCGTCTATTACATCTTCGCTTGAATATTTTTTGAAATATCTCGTCCATGCTTAATGCAACAGCTTAGAGCGTGCTGTAACAAGGCCTCTGTGCATATATATATGTATACAGAGGCCTATTGGCCGAGTTGCTGGCACTCTGACACCTCGGCACCACAGGTTACGAATTCGAATACCGGCGGTGTCATGGGTGTTTGCAGTGGTTCGAATCCCCTTTTAAATGATAGGTCCCTGTCTAATATGTGTGGACATAGGGTCGACAACCCCTTACCCCCGAAAAGAAAAATCTCCTGAAACCTGAAAATCTGCCAATAGCAGACGGCTTTGGATCACTATGGGCCTGTAGAGCCAATAAAAGAAGAAGAATATGCACTATATATACATGTAAATATAATATATATACATGGGATACATACTCGCACATAGGTAGGATAAATGAAAATTAAAAGTATCTACATGATATTCTGTTGTGGATATTAAAGAGTGTTTCAGTAATTGATTCCGAAGCAATTAGTTAAATAATTTCTATGCATTGATTTTTGAATATTCATACTTAAAAATGTTTCTTTTCAATATATATTGATCCAAATATGATTACGCTTTCTATTGCATAATTTCATTATAAGCAAATTGTTCGGCGGAATTTTAAAATGGAATATTTTTTCAACGTTTTCATGAAACATATAATTATTTTTGTGAATAACCATTTACATTCATTATAACAAACATTCTAGGGTTAGGATTAAAAAATAATAACGGAGATAGAAATTCTTTAACTAGGTCACGCATTATTGACAAAAATCTTAAATTTTATTGAAAAATTAATTAGAAAACCTTTATTAAAACATAAGTCCCTGTTTACTATAACTAGTTACCAGTTTATACTAAACAGGGTTTAATTACTAGTTATTTTTCCATTAATTAGTGTTGAATTATATTCCAAATCTGAAATAATTTAAAAATAATTACCTATCATATGGTTTTTTTTTTAAAAACTATCTTGACCTTGGATGAGGTGAGTTTTGATTATAATAAAAATAAAAATAAAATAAATAAAATAAATGAAAAAAATATGCACACACATATATACCCAAACAAAAGAAATACATATGTACTTTAAATAAAAAAAATTCATATTTGAAATATTAATTAGCGATTTCAAAAAAAAATATACAAAGAAATTTGACTCAGTGACAAAAAAAAATATTAAAATACAAAATTAAAAATCAAAAATATTAAAATACAAAATTAAAAATCAAAAATACTTTAAAATACTTAAAGGTTAACATCTTATAGTATATGAAAATATTATAAGATGTAGTATTTTAAAAATTTTCTATCTTTTGATTCCAGAAAATATTTGACTTAAGTAATGTATATTTTTTTGGATATTTCTTAAAAAGGTTAACAATTCTCTATTTAAACAATATTTTATAAAATAATTTACACATATAATTTTATTTTTAAAGTCATTATTTTAATTCATTAAAAAAAATTATGGGATTATAGATTACTTAACAAATGTTCTTTCTATTCTTTGGATTCCAGAACATTTAGTATTTTATATTACGTATTTTATTTATTTTTTTTATATTAAGTATTTTATGTAGTATTAATATTAAGTTTATAGTTATATTAAGTATTTTATGTAGTATTAATATTAAGTTTATAATTATATTAAGTATTTTATGTAGTATTTTACATTAAGTTTTTAGTTATATTAAGTATTTAAAAAATATTAAAATATATAAAATAAATAAAAAAAATAATGCTGACCACTATAAACAAAGTTCCATACAGTAAACTTTTAGAGAATATTGTTTAAATAAATAATAAAAAAAAAAACAATGAAGAAAAAAAAAAAATTTTTAAATAAAAATTAAGAGAAAATTGTATATATGTAAATTTATCGGAATCTTCACTCTTTTGCTCCCCAAAATTTGCGGCCTGACGGACGATTTGCTACCGCTCTGGTCAGAGGTTTCAGATTCGAATTCTGGTGGTGGCATGGATGTTTGTGAGTGGTTTGGAATCCGCGTTAAACTGTAAGTCCGGTCTAATTAGCCCAAAGTGTGCAAAATATGACCACAGAGCGACAAACCAAACCTCCCTACCCAACATTGTTTGAGACAACGCTTTGCAAATAATTTTAAAAAGAACGCTAATTTAAATAAGTTTGTAATACCGACAATTTTATTTTCAAAAATTATTTTTATTCTTAGTATTAGTGTTGTTTATTTCCCAAATTAAAAAAAAAAAAATTTAAGCTGATATTTTTTATATAAATGTTAATCTATAAAATTTATGGAATCAATTTTATATAATAGGTGTTTCATTATTTTCATCGAATATTTACATTAATGTGTAAAAATATATGTAACAAATATATATGTAATATGTACAAATATATATAATATATACAAATAAATAAATAATAAATACAAATATATATATGCAAAAAAATATATTTATATATATAATATGTACAAATACATATATGTAAATATATATATATGTAAATATATGTTTAATGTGTAAATATTTACAACTTTGTTTGGTAAGAATCCCAAATTTACATAATTTGAATTTAAACAAAGCAAAAACATTATTTCTTCGAATATTTACATTAATGGGTAAAATATATGTAACACATATACATATATAATATGCACAAATATATATATGTAAATATATATAATGTGTAAATATTTGAAGCTTTTTTGGTAAGAATCCCAAATTTACATAATTTGAATTTAAACAAAGCAAAAACATTATTTCTTCGAATATTTACATTAATGGTAAAATATATGTAACACATATACATATATAATATGCACAATATATATATGTAAATATATATAATGTGTAAATATTTGAAGCTTTTTTGGTAAGAATCCCAAATTTACATAATTTGAATTTAAACAAAGCAAAAACATTATTTCTTCGAATATTTACATTAATAGGTAAAATATATGTAACACATATACATATAATATGTAAAAATATATATATGTAAATATATATAATGTGTAAATATTTGAAGCTTTTTTTTTTTTTTGGTAAGAATCCCAAATTTACATAATTTGAATTTAAACAAAGCAAAAACATTATTTCTTCGAATATTTACATTAATGGGTAAAATATACGTAACACATATACATATATAATATGTACAAATATATATATGTAAATATATATAATGTGTAAATATTTGAAGCTTTTTTTGGTAAGAATCACAAATTTACATCATTTGAATTTAAACAGAGCAAAAAAATATTTTGCTCACTCTATTTAGCAAACTTTCAGTTATTTTTTTTTGTGGCTGATATGATCGAAGCCTGCAGTTCAATTGTTGGACTCCTATTCACAAAAAAAATGGACTTCCACAGCAAATAGAGTTCTGGGCATTTTGCCAGGAATGGCCAGAAAAAGACTGAAATCGAACGTGAACTGTTCTGTGCAGTAAAAGAAAAACAACTGCGCATGCCCGCAGAACAATCGAAACTAAACTGCAAGCCAAATGTCTAATTTTTAATTTTATCCTACTTTTACGGTTTAAATGCCGAATTACAGTTCAGCTGTGGATATTTCTATGGATTCTATTTCCACTTTCACAGTTACAGTTAAGATTTATTTCCACTGAATGACCTTTGGAATATAAACCTCAGTCAGATCTTATTTTTACATAATGTATGTCTAAAGTCAGCTCAAAATAAAATTAACTAGAGCTTTAATTTTTTTTAAATATATACATTATAATTGTAAAATTTTGCAAAAATTTTGTAATATAACAGTTTTTCTAGAAGCATAAATAAGTTCTTATTTTACGAAAAACTCTTACTTGATGGTTTTAATAATAACCTCTTAAATAATTATACAGACTTAGGTTTTATTGTGACTAGGTACAGAGGTTTTATTGTGAATAAACATTTTTGTAGTTTCAGTCAGTTAGGTTATGTATAAAATAAAAATAAATAAATTGAAAAATGAAAAATTTAATTCTAAATAATTATTAAATAGTCAGTACTTAAATAAAGTGTTTTTTTTTAATTTGTAGTTTTTTTTTTTTTGTATACTCTTTCATATTTGTATCTTTTCAAAACACCACGGAACTCACAGGAGATTACTCATAAGAAATTTTACGAAGAGCTCCACTTTCAGAAAAAAATAAATAAAAATAAATATAGAAAAAACATTTATGCATGCCACTTCCAACTTTTCTAACATACTAAAAAATATAAAAATATGGAAAAAAAAAGTTATTTATAGGATTTTTAAGCAAATATCACATTTTTTTCTTTTAAATCTGAGCAGTGGTGATTTAAAATATATATAAAAAAAAAAAAACAAAAGTATAAACTTAGGTTTTATTGTTAATAAATATTTTTAAACATTCAGTCAGTTAGGTTATGTATAAAATAAAAATGAATAACTTGAAAAATTTAATTCTAAATTATTATTAAATAGTCAGTACTTAAATAACGTTTTTTTAATTTGTAGTTTTTTTTTTTGTACACTCATATGCCATACTTTTCGAAACACCATGGAACTCATAAGATAAAAATTTAATTCTGAATTTAAACGAGCATTTTGGTATTATTCTAAGGTAAGAGTGGTCAACCTTTTATGAAGAATGCCCCTATCTGAAAAAAAAAATAAAAATAAAGAAAGAAAAAAACATTTATGTATGCCACTTCCAACTTTTCCAACATATTGAAATAAAAATATTTAAAAAAAAAACCTTTATAGAGATGGGCGGATTATAGGACTTTTAAGGAAATAGTACATTTCGTTTCATGTAAATCCGGGTAGTGGAAATTTAAAATATAATATAAATAAAATAATAGTACAAACTTAGGTTTTATGGTTAATAAATATTTTTAGAGGTTCAGTGTTAGGTTATGTATAAAATTACAATGAATAATTTGAAAGATTTAATTCTAAATTATTATTAAACAGTCAGCACTTAAATAATGTGGGTTTATTTTTGTACACTCATATCTCATATTTGTATCTTTTCGAAATACCATTGAATTCAGAGATAAAAATTTAATTATGAACTAAAACGAGTATTTTGGTATTATTCTAAGTTAAGGGTGGCCAACCTTTCACGGAGGGCCACTATCTGAAAAAAAAATAAATAAATAAAAAAAGAAAAGAAAAAAAAAAAAAAAAAAACAGTTATGTATGCCACTTCCAACATACTGAAAAATATAAAAATATTAAAAACGCTATTTATAGGCTGATTATAGGACTTTTATGCAAAAAGCACATTTTTTATATAAATCTGAGTAATGAAAATTTAAAATATAACAAATTAAAACAAAAGTACAAACATAGGTTTTATAGTTAATAATCATTTTTAAATGTTCAGTCAGTTAATTTATGTATGAAATTAAAATGAATAACTTGACAGATTTAATTTTAAATAATTAGTAAACAGTCAGTACTTAATTAAAGTGGCTTTTTGAATTTGTAGTTTTTTATACCAAGTTTAGTTTTTTAATCTATATTAAGATTAGTTCCTGAAGATGCTAACAAAATTAGGTGTTTTAGGTACAAGGCCTTAGTAGGTTAGGTCTTATGGAACAAGGATCGTTGACCGAGTAAAGATTACTTTTTTATAGATAAATTCCATTCGCAAGTGTGATCAGACAAGATATTTGCTGTTGAAATCACTATACAGTTTTTTTAAATGTCGGTCCAGGTTAAATGTTTTCGGCACTGCTTCTCAAATTCCACGTATCAAACAAACAGGCTTGGAAGTATTTTGATGCGTAAACGAAAACTTTTCTTCCCAGACAGTTTTAAAATCATGAATTGCAATATATATTTCATATTTTCTTTTCGATGCTGAAGATTTACCCGTGGAAAGACATGGCAAAATAAAAGTTTTAAAACAATGAACGCTCGACGTCAAAATCAAAAAGCAGTTTTAAAAACAAACTTAACGTTTTGCTCGGCTGTTTAAAATCAACTGAATCAGACAGCCAGGCGTCGCTCTCAAGAACGGACAACAATAGCAAGACTCAACGGCGCCAACGCAAGGCGACTCAAACCATTGGGCTGATCCCATGACTAACTGTCTTACCACATCGTGGTATTGGTGTCAAGCAGGGCCGGATTTTCCATAGGCTAACTAGGCTTCAGCCTAGGGCCTCAAGATCAAGAGGGCTCTACATTCAAATTGTTAGCAAAATTAGAATTACACTATTCTAAAAACAGTAAACACTAAAACACTGAATCAAAAATAAGGAGAAAATTCTACACATATGAATAATAAATAAACATAATAAGTAATTTACAAACTTAAAAATGGGAGGTGAAAGGGCCTCATAAGTGGAATACCCTAGGGCCACTTTTTCATCTAAATCCGGCCCTGGTGTCAAGTAGTGCCGTTGTTGTATTCAGTTGCATATGAGTAGGGGTTTTACAGATTTTGAGAAAGCTTCTAAAGACGGCATTATTATTTTTAAAAATTTTTTAATTTTTCAATAAGTTTTCGCGTGCCACTGTTGAAACTCCGCCGTGTCACACTATGGCATGCGTGCCGCAGGTTGCCTATCCGTGTTCTAAGGCTAAGCGAACTTATAATATCGTAGATTTAGTAAAAGTAGTTCATGTTATTTCATATCGTATATTTGGTAAAAAATAGTTCATGTTGTTTCATATCGCACATTTGGTAAAAGTAGTTCATGTTGTTTCATATCGTACATTTGGTAACAGTCAACGATTTTATGTTGTTTTATAGACGTTTGAGTTGATGCCTTTCAGTACCGAAAAAATGGACGGGAGCTCTGTATTATTTATTGTTTACTTTTACTTACAGTTATTTTTCAAAATGAGTGAAAGGAACGCATTTTTAGTGATAAAACAGCGATGTATGGAGATTTCGTAAATTTTCTCTTTTAATCAAAGAATTGTAGTTCTGATTCTGGTATGTAATTCAAATGGTTAAATTTATAGTTGAATTTCTATTATAAAAAATAAATAAGACAGAATAAAACTTATTGATCATAATTTTAATAATACATATTTTTGATATTAATAAAATTGTTTGAAGTAAAATGGTTCTCGAAAATATATTCTTGAGTGAAAAAGGGTTTAAATGCAGGAAGTGACAATCAAATGAGATTAAATGAGGCTCACTGCTTATTAATTGAAATCAAACCCCACACACATCTTTTGAAGTTTAAAATTTAAACAAACACTTAATGCATAAATTTTTTTGGAAATTCTTTTAACCTTTTGGTAATGAAGGCAATTATTTTGAATACCAGTATTTTGAAAAATTGGTATATATTAGTTTTATTTTAAAAATATCTCCTCTGAGACTAGATTTTGATAATCAAATCGCTGAAAATATTTTCTGACGGAATTGGAATAAATAAAAAGCGTAGAAGAAATTTTTTTAAATAAATAAAAATGCAAATTACTTTTTCATTGAAGTAAATTCTACTTAATTTAGTAGTTTCGGAGAAGAAGGAAATAACTGTAAATGTTCATTAAGTTCTAGAAATTAGAGAAACAAAAACTTTCAAAATGAAAACTAAACAACTTCATGGAAATAAACTAAAACACTAAATTTACCCATTTTTTGAGTCTATATTTTCAACAATCATTTACTAAATAATCCTGAGGAACCATCATCATTATCAATGGTGCAACTGCCCCATGGCCGTCTTTCTACTGGCAGATTTCGAGACGAGAGTTGTTTTCTTTTTTACGAGATAGGGTTGTCAGTTCTACGTCCCAGCCATATTAGACCGGTACCTATGGTTTAAAATGGATTCGAACCACTACAAATATCCATTGCACCGCCGGGGCTTGAACCCGAAACCTATGGTACCCAGCGCCAGAGCGTTAGTCACTAGGCCATCAGGCCCTTAAGGAATCATACACTTAAATAATTAGCAATTGATGAAAATTAATGAAGTAAATTTTTATTTAGTAAGTTTATTCAAAAAAAAATTAATTCTCTTTGTTGAAAGATACACTTATTTAGTCATACATTTACAGTCGAAAATTTTAGAGCAGGTTATGCAAAAAAGTTAAACAAACAAATGGCTTTTCAAATATCATGGGACAAATGAACATACGTGCACCACATTACTTTATGCATATCAAAAGTTTGTAAAATAAAAGAAATCCATAAAATTTAGTATATAAATGGCCAAATTGTTTTCATATCCAAATGGTGAAAGTTTACTTTATGTGGTTTTACCAAATATTTTTGTGGAGTCATACAATTAAATAATTAGCAATAACTGAAAATTAGTAAAAGTAAATTTTTTATTTAATCAGTTATTAAAATTAATTTCCTTTGCTGGAAAGGGAATATATATTTATAGTAAAAATATTTGAGCAGAATTTGCCAAACAGTTAAACAAACCTATGGCTTTCAAATATCATCCAAATGAACATACGTCCACCATACTACTTTTTGCATATCAAAAGTTTGCAAAAATGAAATCTTTGCTAGAAACATATAAATTTTTCATATAAGTGGCCAAATCGTTATCATATCAAAATGATGAAAGTTTATTTTATGTGGTTTTATGCTTCGTTCGTCTGCAACAGCCTGTTACAGGCCAAGGTAATCTCCATGAGCTTCCTCCATCTGGCTCTGTCCGGGGCAATAGATAACTACCAGATTTTGAATTCTTTCGACTGAATCAACCCATCTGGTGGGAGGCCTTCCTCTTCTTAGGGTACCTTCAATTGTTGAAAAGTAACTTTTTTGTAGGGCCGAGCGTGGCTGGCGCTCGGTTTACAGGTTTTCGGGTTCGAGTCTCTGCGGCGCCATGGATGTTTGTAGTGGTTCGGAATCCACTTTAAACCATAGATCTCGGTCTAACACGATTGCGGAGGTAGTGTTACTCCGCTTCCGTAGCTTATCTTGAAGCTACACGCACCGCCTGGGTAGTGCTAAAGTGAGTAACGTCGGCGCAGCACTTGCATTAAGGCATCCAAGACAATTGTCTAAGTGTTTTCCAGCTGCATAGAAAAAAAAATTAATCTGAAAATGTGTCCCAGCCATCTAATATGGTTTGCTTTTATAACTTCTACAATATCAGGTTCTTTTGAGTTTATTGTAAATTTCATGATTATATTGTAAACATCATTTTCGTAACAGCACTAAAAATTTTTCGTAGTATTTTTCTTTCAAAAATTTAACAGCCTATCTTTTTCAGATTTATTTAATGGCTAACAGTCCCAGAAAGTTATAAATTTGCTTTTTTGCGTGATGTGATAAGCGCATGCGTGTCCAGGGAATCAATACAAAGCATTTTATCAAACTACTTTTCCTATACTTTTTGTATACTTTCTAATACTATCTAATACTTTTATCAAACTTTCAAACTTTTCAAAAATAATACTTAGTATAAATAAGAAGCTTTTATATGTATATATATATATTTTTAAAATTTTTTATTGTTAAAATTTTCGCTTAGAATTTTAAATGCACGCATTGAAAAATATCTTAATAATTTGTAAAAAAAAAATTCCAATATTAATTAAGTTTTATTCTAACAAAAAATTTTTTTATGACGATGACAGTTTTTATACCTAAAAATTTTAAATAAATTTATATAAAAAAAAAGTATAATCAATTTCTATTCTAAATTCTGAACGAATTAAAAACAAAACAAAAACCTTCACATTTTGAAAAGCAGGTAACAACTTTAAAAGGAGAATTCTTTCTTTTTCACACTTGCGAATAAATATCGGACATTATTTTTGCCATAATTTAAAGTTTTATTTTGAGAAATGTAACCATCCATACTTGCAACTTCAAATAAAAGGATTTTATTATAAATTCTATAAGCTATTAAATTTACAAAAAAAAAAAAAAAAGTTATTTACTTAGTAAACACGATGTTTCAATATTTCGTTACACTTAGTTGAGTGTTTCTTAAAAAAAAAAAAAAAAAAAAAAAAAAAAATATATAAATATAAATAAAAAAACTGAAATCTGCTTGGCAAATTTCAATTTATCATGTGTGAACATTCGAGAAATGAATGCCAATGTCTAATAATGCAAGAGATATATGAAGCAATTGATTGAAATACTACGAGAATGGCCAAATTCAATAGCCACATGAATAAAGCAATGTGAATAGATCAAGAACTTCATGAAGAATGAATTGTTCAAGAATCTCTAAAAGAATATACAAAAGTAAGATAAATATAATGAAAAGTAAATGAAGAATGAAGTATTCCAAATTCTACAAGAAACGTTATCACATTCTATATAGGCAAACGAAAATATCAAAGTTTGAACATTCTAGGCATAAATGAAGAATGAAGTATTCGAAATACAATAAGAAGCACTATACAGCTCAACAGACATGGGAAAATGTCAAAAAGTGATAAATATGAAACTTCAGAAAGAAGGAATTGATCAACGCACTACGAGTACTTATAGCTATTGGTATACAAATGTTTAAAATCCCATCCCAAAGCATGAAAAGGGATTTAAAACCATATTACAAAAACATTTCAAGGAAAAGCCAAATTCTCCAAAAATTACTGAATATTAACGTTATTCATGAATCATTTCAAGAGTTAACGGGCTCAAACTACCATTTTCCACCAAAATTTGCAATGGAGTTTTATTTGCTTGACCCTCATTTTCGGATAACGCCATGGACCTCTAACCAGGACAACATCATGTTCACACATGATAAAAAAAAAAAAAAAAAAAAATACATACCATTTGCTTAGTAAGCATGACGTTTCAGTATTTCTTTGCATATAACTGAACGTTTCTTAAAAAACAAAAAAAAAAACAGCTTTATTCAATTCCTTCTATTAGCTCACACTCTTCCTATATATATCTGGTTCAAATTTTCAATCGTTCATAAAATACTTGCATAATAAAATTTTTTTTTTTGAATTTGTAGTGGATGACACTTGATGTTAATACAGTTTTTTTCAAATATTAATTCAGTAATTAAATTTAATTACTTAATTTTAATTTTTTTTAGATTTAAGTTGCATATATCTGCCAATAGATGGCGCCAGATAAACTAAAAAAAAAAAAAAAATGAATGAAATTTATTTATAAACGACAATATATATAAAAAATTTAGCAATTGACTTACATTTTTTTTTTATATTACTTCTTTTAAAAATATCAACATGTAACAGACTATAAATAAATATTTATTTGTATTTCATACTTTATATAAAACAATTAATGATAAAAAATAATAAATTCTGCTACAACGCGAAACATCCGGTTTCTAAGTCCAGTACATGTCCGATAACCAGCTTTTACTGCCGCTACTGCTCTTCTAAGCTCGAACAGATGGAAAGAAAAAAAAAATAAGAAAAATAAAGAATAAAAAAAAAAAAAAAAAAGGGACAAAACAGAGATAAGGTTCGAGAAATGAAGCTTGAAATACTAATAATAAAAACCATCGCAGTTAAAAAAATATTAAAGATGGAGCGAAATTCTTCTGGCGTACGGACGTGTTTTGTCGAACGCAGATCACGACTTCGAAGCAGAAAAAAAAAAAGAAGACGAATTTATTCTCCCAATTCGGGTGCTAAAAGGGGGAGGGGGAGCGGCCACTTCAGAAAGTCGTCTGCTTTCGTGGATGAAAAGAGCTGGGAAAGAAAAAAAAAGAGAGAGAAAAAGTTTGATTTCTCGCTTTAGATTTCTTCTTCTTTAGCTCTGATGATATTGGATATTATTTCAGGCGATTGTTCAGAATGAAGAAATGGACGAGTTTTTGTGGTTTGAGCAGACGATTCTTAATGGATGTAAACGGGGTTTTTCGAGAAATTTTTTTTATTCGAAAAATATAGACCAAGAAAATCCTGCGTAATCATTGTAATTCTTTCCGATTTTTTAAAGTGAAGCATATAAATATATTCCACAGTTGTTTTTTGTTAAATTGTTTTATTTCATATATTTATTACATAGTCATATTACATTTAATCAGAGCGATAATCTTTATCACTTTTAATTCTATTTATTTAATTTTCCAGTATCATATGATTTCTTCAGTTTTTTAGATACAATAAAATTTTTATTTTAAGAATATGGCCATTATTCTAGACCAGGGATGGCCAAGCCAAACGATTTGTGGCCACGGTGGAAATGCATCCTAAATCCGCTGGCTGCATATAAAATTATATATCCCCATAGTAGATTTAAACCCTCTATAGACATTTTTTGGAGTGAAAACTGAAGCATAATGAGTTATTATTGTATTTACTATTGTTCTTACATAGATAATATAATAATAATGGCACTAAACGCACATTGTAAACAATTATATAACACTAAAAATGATATATAAAAAGCATATAAATATAAACGAAATAAAATCATTAAAAAAATATTTATTTTACTAGTTCGATATTTGTTTCTCCACTCTTCTTTGCAAATCGATCCCAATTTGGGTATTTACACATCGTAATGGGTGTTGCGTCCGTTATGTTTGAGCGTGTTTTTTGTGTTTGGACAATTTCATTTGAAAAAAACAAAAATGATTCACAAGTGTAAGTTGAACCAAAAGCGCTAACAACTTCAACTAAGAGTCTGGTTTGCTCTGCTATCAACAATTAACAGTTCATGTCTAGGGATAGTCACTGAGTCACTTAACGTGAAAGATAGAACCTTTATATTAGATGTTCCAAGGTGCGCGCATCATGTGTTCGCAGAATATAATTTAATTATTCTGCGAACTCGTAACTGTAAACTCATAAATAAAACAGGCACTATATGTCATATATTCGCAAGAATATTATTTTTAAAATCAAAGTTAAATTTTTCTCATAATTTTGCAGTTAATTTTTGAATATATGGATGCACGCATAATATATTTTTTTAATACATTGATTTTCACTACTTTGGCTGTTATAAAATAAGTATATTTTGTAAAAGTGTGATAAATCTCACGGGCCGCAAAAATATTCAAGGCGGGCCGCATGAGAATTTGCGGGATTAACATACGGCCAGAAAATCCAGCTTATTCATTGTAATTCTTACTGTTTTTTTAATTGAAGTATATAAATATATTCCACAATTGGTTTTTGTGAAATTATTTTATTTCATGCATTTATTACACAGTCATATTACAATTAATCAGAGCAATATCACTTCAAATCTGTTTATTTAGCTAGGTTCCAGCATCATGTGAATTTTTCGGTTTTAAAATAAAAATTTTATTTCAGGAATATAGGCATTCTAGATAAAAAAAAAAATTCTCCTTAATCATTGTAATCTTTCCGAATTTTTAAAGTGAAGTATATAAATATATTCTACAGTTTTTTTTTTTTTTTGTTAAATTGTTTTATTTCATGTAATCATTACATAATCATACTACATTTAATCAGATCAATAATCTTTTATTGTTTTTAATCTGTTAACTAGGTTTCAGCATCGTGTGATTTCTTCAGGGTTTTTTTTTTACAATAAATGGCGAATACAATACAATTTTCATTTCAGAAATATGGATATTATTCTATACTATTCATCCCGAGAATAAATATATTTTGTGCACCCCTGTATATAAGTTGGCCTACATATTTTCACCTGTCGAGGTAGTATTTCGCGTATCTTGCGCAAACCCCAGTATCGGGTTTTCGGATTAGAAGCGGAATCTTTTAACGAATGTATATATGTCATTAAACATGTTAAATATTGTTTGTGTCTAATTGTATGTGTGTAGTATTTGTGCGCGTGTAAATAAAACTGTGTATTCTCACCCCGTGTTTCAAGTCTCTATCCAACTGCACCCAATTACAATCCAGCTATATATATATATATATATATATTTATACACACCCACGTGTATTTATATATATTTTAAATTAATTTATAATAAAAATTTGTTACTCTTCAAAATTATCGGTGTTCAAATCAAACACTTACAGCATACTTAAAATTTATGACCCTAAATTAAAAACAATTTCAACCTTCTAATCATTTTACTTATAAAAAATTAAATTCTTACAAATTAATTCATTAGTTTATATTCTGACAAGTAAACACAAATGTGCAAAAAGTTAATAGCTTTCTGTTTACTCATCATTACAGCCAAAATTTCTAAAACATAGTATCTTCCGTCCTGCTATGATTGGATCGATCCCGAATACCTTTAAATAACCGGAACTTTTAAACACTTCCCTTTTAATGACGATTAAAAACCGTGTCCCGGCTTAATCATCGTCATTACAGCGATTACGCAATGTTCATTTCTCTGTGCGTGACACAGTGGCGCAAGTCCCTCTAATTCGCTTAATTTCTGCCGTCTATCTTGTTCCGATGATGTGTAACATCAAAGATATCTTGTTAGAGCGCCCCTTTCCGTTTTCCCTCTTTTCCCTTTCGGACCGAAGATAGGGAAAATTGGAAGTTTGGGAGGTATTTTTGGCGAGATACAAGTTTCGAGAGTTTCAGATAATTTGGCGATGTTTTTGGCAGATAAAAGTGATAAACTGCTTGAAAAATAAAGTGCATTAATTAATTGACTGGGATATGGTGTGATTTATTTTGGATGGAGGCCATAGTAACGAAACTTTGAGAGTTATTACTATTTTTTCTTCAATTCCTTCTATTAGCTCACACTCTCCCTATATATATATCTTGTTCAAATTTTCAATCATTAATAAAATACTTTTTATTCATTCATTCAAGTTTAAATACATTTTTTTGAACTTGTAGTGGATGACATTCGTGTTAATACAGTTTTTTTTCAAATAATAATTAGGTAATTAAATTTAATTAATTAATTTTAGTTTTTTTTATATTTAAGTTGCATATATCTACCAATAGATGGCGCCAGATAAACTTAAAAAATGAATGGAAATTATTTATAAAGGATTTTCTGCAATATAGTGAAAAAAAAAAAAGTAGGAATTGACTTAATTTTTTTTATATATTACTTGTTTTTATTATTATCTATTTGGCGGAGAAAGATAATATTAGATGGATCTAAAAGTTTTTGGATTTTAAAGTATAATACGATTGAGTTTTAAACATATTATAAAGCACGGACATCCCCCCCACCCCTCCGCCCATATTGAAATTTTACTCATTTTCCCTTAAGCGAAGGGAACTTCATTTAAACTCAATAGAATTAGTCCGTGTGAATTTATTTCTTTATAAATATTTTTACTATATGGTTAGACATTTTTCTAAAATATCGTATAATTGTACCAATACTTCCCCCATCTTGCTAAAAATTACCTCTCTAAAATATGCTTGTTTTGCTTAAATTTAATTATAGTTATCCCTTCACTTTTGAAAATATCTGACATTATTTCTTGGCGACATTGAAACAAATTGATGATGAAAAAAAATTTGCAATCGATATTTTACTTTTTTTATTTAATGATTACTTATTAGTTTCTCATATATATTGATATTCTTTGATTTCTGCATATATATTGCTATATCTTTAATTTGAATCAAAAGCATCATCACACACACACACTGTTTATGTGAATGTGTTTTATTAATTGCATACTATTCTGAATGGAAGTGTTGTTCTTATGAAGTACTCATTTGCTATATTGTAAATGATAAAAATATATTTTTATTTAAAATTATGAGATTTGCATTTGATTTCCTGTGTATGTTTTTTTTTTCCCTTAAATTTTCATAAGTCGTTGAAAGCTTTCGAACCTCTTAGCATATATGTGGTGAGGATTATTGCGGATTTTGATTTATTTTGAATAGGTTATTACGGTATTTTTTTGTTGTTGTTTATTTTGAAGTATTTTGGGGAGTCCGTTTAATGCATCCTTTCTAGGTAGCGGGTAGTTGATATTGGTGTTTAGAGTTTAAAAAACAACATCGCAATTACTAACTAGCTTATTAGTTAGTAAGGAGAGGAGTGATAGGTGCTGTGAACATAGATCCTCTTCTTTAATTCGATGTTGCGGACCTGTGTTCTGCCTTGGTTTAACCATTGTTACCAAATCATAGAATGGCTTCATCACTTCTATCCGAACGGCATAGAACTTCTTCAATTAGACGACTCTACTTTTAGTTGCTAGTCTTCTCATGTACGAACTTATAGGAGGAGTTGCTACAGTCAAAGTGAGCAGATAGAATCGAATTAGAATAGAAGTTGTGCTCTAGAAAAGGAATCCCTTCTCTTTTACATGGTATGCCCCAAACTTAAGAAACACCATGGCTGTTACTCTGAACAAGCAAGCGAGTTCAGGTTATGGGGGTGAGCCTTGATTTTTGAGAAGTTATCTCAATGCGTATCTGACGATTACTTTTGGCTTAAAAACTAATTGTCATTCCTTTAATTTTGACGAACTGGCGCAGAGGTAAAGATTCGGATCTTTGACCGCGCGGTTGAGGGTTCAGATCAGAACTCTGTTCCTTTTCTATTCCCTTTTTATTGCTACGTTGTGCTTTAATTTCATTCATGATTTTCCGACTAGTAATTAAGTTAGGTTTTTAATTTTTATTTATCGTTCGCTTTTTTACCCCTTTTTTTTTGTAAGGAAAATAAAAGGATTAGACATAAAAAATATAAAAAATAAAAATAAAAAATTATAAAATCGAAAACCAAACAAAAATTATAAAAAATTGAAAAGAATCACGGTTCTGTGATCGGTTTTTTTTTTTTTGTGGGGACATATTAACCTTTTTACCTTTCAGATGCTCCTATTGGCTCCACCGTTCAGCATGATTTCCCAATCAGTGATTAGTAAACAAAGGGTTGGTTGGTTTGTTTACGTTTTTGAAATAGTCTACGGCATCGACAACTGGTCCCTAATTGTACCGAATTTAAAACTTAACTTTTAAATTCTTTTTATTTTATCTTACTTTTTTGTAAACAGTATTTTTTTTTTTTTTGAGTACCATACTTAATTTGAATTTTTAGAAACATTTATCTTTTAATTTTACTAATATTAATTAAGCAGCCATTATAATTCAAATCATATTTATTAATTAAGATGAGGAGGTTGTGAGGTATTTCCCCCTGTTGGTACTCCGTAATCGGTACGCCAGTTGCCAGTTGCCAGTTACATGGTATATTCACTTATCATGCTCTGTAGCTCCAGCTGTTCACTCATCAGTTGGAAAATTATAAGCTGGATCGAAATCTATTTTTATACGAAATTTTTTTACTATTAGAAGACATCCCATTGAGCGCTTTTAATTATTTTATATCGGTTATCATAAATAAAAAGCTATGTATCCGATTTTTCCTATATTTATCAGAAATTCTTGATCTGTGAGATTCATCGTATGTTTAAAAAATACAATTAAATATTCCTAACCTTTTAATGGATCATTTTTTTTTTCAAATACTGTTTGGTTTTAGAACAATTTTTCTTACTAAAAATTAAAATTATACACTGTTAAGTTATGATCGGTAAGTTTTAAATCAGTGTTATTTATTTTTTTACTCTAGAAGTCCAAATAGATAATTACATATAAGATTATCGAATTACATATTGATTTATATATACACAAGAACATCGAATTACATATAAGATTTAGAAGTATATAAGAACTTTGATTCATCACCAAATTCCTTTTTTTTACTCATTTCGAAAAGATAATGTTTTTTTTTTGTAAACGTTTAAGTATATCGATATTATGAGTATGATAGAGATCATTATCGAAAAGATTATGATCGAGATTATGATTAAGATTATTGAATTATATCGAGTTAGTCGTCTGTAAAACAACATGAAATCGCGAGAGAATATCTATTATCAAATGTACACTACCAGTAGTGAATTCATATTTTCTTTAAGTTGATACAAGGTAACTTAAAATATTCGTTTTTTGTTCAAAATAAAATATTAATTTTCATGCTAATTAATTCGTGGTATTCCAGAAAGTTACAAATATGAGATGCAAATAAGTTCGATATAATCCGATGAAGGTTTAAAATGATTTTGCATTCTTGCATTTTTATCGATATCCCCAAATTGTTTTATTTTAAAAATCAGCTCTTGCACAATCTCACAAACTCAAGATTCACGAGAAAATAATAATAATAAAAAAAATGCGTGAATTTTTCCTACTAGAATTCTTATAGATATTTTCACCTTTTTACCAATAAACTCGAAAATCTTTATTATTTCTTGAAGAAATCATTGCGATTTCCATTATGAAAGCATTTGAGCACATGCAGTCAATATTGCTCCAGGATTAGAATCCTATGCAGATGACGGTCCGAATTGACGTCAATTCCCTGGAGCTGGGAATAAAAACAATCATAATCCCGTTCTCCGACATCGGCAAAATAAATCCAGCTCTCCAAATGATGGATTTGTCCCGGATTTTATTGACATTAATGATGTGACGGAAGTGAGAAATGGAAATCTTTTTTATCCACAAACTGATGCAATCGTTAAGTATTGTGTCTAGTACTTATTGGAATACAAACAGATAATGGTTTGTGCTTGGATTCCTGGAGCTTTCTAGTCCCGAGGGGCCTCATCTCCTGTAGAACAAGCTATAAACAGTTGATTAAGTAAATTGCCCAGAATAATAGAAATTATTAAAAAATACTAAATTAAAATATTCCGCTGTTTTTTAATATTAATATTAGGATCATAAATTTTAGTTTCCTAAATTGAGGAGTTCTCGTGGTTATCAATAGAATTGAAAAAATTTACATAAACGTGGTCTGATGGCCGAGTGACTAGCTCTTGGTGACACAGATTTTGGGTTCGAATCCCACCAGTGGCATGGATGTTTGTAGTGGTTCAGAATCCACTTTAAGTCATAGATCATGGTCTAATATGACTGTTGGGCGTAGGGCTTATAACACTACCCCGTAAAAAGTCAGCGGCACGGAGCCAAGTCAGACTTCTACCTACGGGTGTTCCATCACAACAGAAGCTATCCCATTTCCCTTCACCAATGAGACCACACGGGTATCAATAGAATTAAAAAAAAATTTACATAAACATGGTCTGATGGCCGCGTGACTAGCTCTTGGTGACGCAGATTTTGGGTTTGAATCCCACCAGTGGCATGGATGTTTGTAGTGGTTCAGAATCCACTTTAAGTCGTAGATCATGGTCTAATATGACTGTTGGGCGTAGGGGCTTATAACTTGTAGACTTGTAGATTTGATGTAGACTTGATCTAAATGTTACTGTCTACCAAGTGTGATAAGAAACAACAATAACAATAAACGTCCTTAAAGAAACTTTTAGTGGAGGAATATTAATGGCGTACTGTATTGCTGTAATGACTTTTTGTGATTTCTTTGAGAATGATATTTTGAAATACTTCAATGATCTTTAAGATAGACTTAGCAGCATAAGACCAGACTGGATATGTGTAGGTAATTATAGGTCTTAAAATAGCTGTATACAAAAGAATTTTATTGTTCCTGCTCATGCTAGAGTGTTTGCTGATAAGAGGAAAGATTTTTTAAAAATTGATATGGAATTATTTTTAATCTATTCGAAATGCTTTTTTCCGGTAAAGTGCTGGTCTAAGTAAATACCTAAATATTTTGAGCTATTTTTCCAAGTATTTATTACGTACGGCTAATTCCGCTATGGTATTAGCTGTACGTGATAAGTGCGTAATACTACGTAAGGTATGGTGCCGCTATTTTTAATATTCTGTTTTTTATTTTTATTACCTACCGCGAAGAGGACTGTCTCTGTTTTGCCAACATTTAATGCGATTTTCCTCTTGACAAACAGTTATTAAGGAGTTTAAAATGATTTGTTAGAATGACAGCAAATTATTTGATATTATTGTTCTTACAAAAGATAGCTGTATCATCTGCATAAATTGCAGTCAGAACTTTGGAGTTAGTAGGAACTTAGGTTTTTTTTTTCACTTGTCAAACCAGTTATTAAAGACTTGACTTAATTTGTTGCTTTGATGATGATTTATCTTAATTTCATATAAAGGATTTTCAGTTGATTAGCTAGAATGACAGCAAGATATTTGATGTTCTCGCAATGGATAGCTGTATCATTTACATAAATTATAGTCAGAACTTTTGTATTAGTAGGCATATCGGAGGTAAAAGATAAAAATAAAGTAAAGAAGGGGGATAATTTTACTTCCTTTTGGGGGTGCCTGCCAAAATATTTCTAAAAGTCGAATGAGTTTTATTTACTTTAACGGAGAATTTCCTATCTAGAAGGTAGAAGTGGATTAATTGAATGAGCGTAGTAGGAAAATTAAAAAATAGTTAGTGTTTTATTAATGGCCATTAATCCAAAACTATCTAATGCTTTTGAATATCAAAGAAAATAGCTCCGTCTATTATTTATTTTGAATGCTATCTGTGATATATTACATTGTATTGATGTAATATATCACAGATGTACATATATTACATTGTATTGATGGGCTGTGCATAAGTTTTTACTGAATCCAAATTGTTCAGGATTGGAAATGTTATTGCTGGAAACGAAATAATTTAATTTATTATAAATAATAGTTTCAACGATTTTACTAAAAGAAGAGAGCAGAATAATAGGTCTGTAATTTTCAGGATTTCATTTTCCTGGTTTCAGAATAGAAATAACAGCTGCCATCTTCAGTGCAAATAGAAAGTATTTGAGTTTTTAAAATCTTATTAATGATGTTGCACAAAGGGATAAGAGTAATCGGCGGAAAGTGTTTAATCATCTTATTTGTAATAGAATCAAGACCTGGAGATTTATTGATATTTAAATTTTTAATAATGATCGCGATAAGGCTTTGTAGGAGTAAGAAAGTCGTTATGAGTATCAGCATTAGAATTGAAATTATGGATATTATAGTTGACAGTATTTTCTATATCGGAGTTATTAATATTATTAAATTGAAATTGGTTTTCTAATTGATTTGAAATAATCTCGGCTTTTTCTTTATCAGATCTGGCCGTTGAATCAGTGTATTTTAAGTGAACGATTTTATTCAATTCCTTCTATTACCTCACACTCTCCCTGTATTTATCTTGTTCAAATTTTCAATCGTTCATAAAACACTTTTTATTCATCCCCTCCAGTTCAAATACATTTTTTGAACTTGTAGTGGATGACACTCGATGTTAATACGGTTTTTCAAATATTAATTCATTAATTAAATTTAATTAATTAATTTTATTTTTTTTTAGATTTAAGTTGCATATATCTACCAATAGATGGCACCCGATAAACTAAAAAAATGAATGAAATTTATTTATAAACACTTTCTGCAATATATTGAAAAAAATGTAGCAATTGACTTAAATTTTTTTTTTTTATATTACTTCTTTTAAAAATATCAACATGTAACAGACTATAAATAAATATTTATTTGTATTTCATACTTTTATATAAAACAATTAATGATAAAAATGAATGAAAAATATTTATGAAGGATTTTCGCAATATAGTGAAAAAAAAAGTAGGAATTAACTTTAAAATTTTTTTTTTTTTTTTTTATATTACTCGTTTCGAGTATTTTTAAGTAATTTACCAAAATCTCGCAGAGTTCATCTTCCAAACTTTGTCTTTTCTAGAAGCTGTTTTAGGAAATGCGGGACAGCCTCTCCACTAGGCTACATGGTACTTGTCGTTGCAGTTGCTGCAGGTTGGTTCTGGTAATTTTTCTTTAATAGGACGTTCTCCTGTGCGATGCTCTTTTCCACATTTCGAGCATCTGGCTGTTCTGTAACAGTTGGAACTTGAATGATCGAAGTAATTGCATGTAAAACATTGAACTGTTATATTTCTTCTACTGAAACTTTCTATAATTATAGATAAAAAAAAAACATTTAATTTTTGAAAATGTCCTGTACATCTATTGTACGATTTAGTTCAACTAAAAATATGGGAAGAGCCTTCTTAATGGTAAATTTTTTTCAACTGGGATACCTTGATTAATGAGAGGTGTTTTTCTTTCAGGTTTGACTTTATCTCTTCTAACGAGGTGTTTATAGGTAATCTTTTTATGATTATTTTCAGAAGTCTCTTGTTACGAGATTTTATTACATAATATTCGTATTTGGAGATAGCAAGATAGTTAGTGATTTTTCCGGTAGGGTTCTCCGTCTGTTTGGAAAATTTTTATGTAGATTTTAGATCCAGGGAATCTCCTATTTATTTATTGCTTGGCAAGTATAATTTTCTGTAACGGCCAGCATGACTAGTGGAGGTTTGTTGGATCTTTACATCTGCTTTTTCAGCCTGGGTAACATTTTGATGTTCTTCGTTAATTGGAGCAAATTTATTATTACTTACTAAATCTCAATTTCAGTATTTGCAATTTGTTGGCATACTTGTCTTAGTAGTTGATAAATGTTTTCCATATCTGATTCTGCATCGGGTAAATTTTCTAAAATTTTAACTCAAAAAAAAAACAAAAAAAAAAAAAAAAAAAATTAATTGTTGAAATTAAAATCCCTTCTAAATAACATTTCCTTCCCTATGGCATCGCTTTTTAGAATCCGTCTGACTTGGACACTTGTCAGTTTTCCATACTATCGGTGGACGGACTATACAAGGAAGACAAGATGTTATTAATCTTTCAAAAAAAATAAATAAATAAAAATGCTAGCAAAGAATGGAAACGGAATATAAATTGTGTAAAAACAAAATCGTTACACTTGTAACAAATGTAAAAACTTGTATGTCTACTTGTATTGTAATGGAATATGCATAAAATATTTCCATTCATAATTTATTACCAGCGCTTTCTTTGTTTATACAGTTTTTCTTCTTTCTCATTGGACACTAACTAGAGGAAAAAAATTCCATTTACTTTTTAAAAAAAAATTCATATCTGAAAATGTTAAAGCTAACAGATAAAGCGACATTTAGTTTTCACCTATGATTTACATACTTAACGTTTATTTTACCAGTATATATTTCTCTAAAAAACGATGCAAAATTAACAGATGCAAAAGTAAATAAAATTAAATAAATTGAAAATAATTGTTTGATAAATTTATTAATGTATTTTATTAGTAAAGAGGGAAACTAGTTTCTTAAATATATAATACTTTTCAAAAGTGTAGAATTCAGATTAATCTAACAGAAAAACTAAAAGGTGATAAAATTAAATAAAAGATAAATCATTCACACAGTAGATAAAAATTATTACACTTTTATCTTATTTGAAAAAAAATGGACCAAATACTTATTTTTAACGCTGAAAAATATAAAAAATTTAATGTGCAGGAACGATAGAGAGGTTACTCATAAAATTTAGAAGTTAATGTAGAAACAAAATGCATAATAGCAATCTTAAACAGACAAAGAAAAAAAAAAGTATCAAGAAATCACATTTAGTCAATAAATTATGTTCATCAGTTATCGTTCAAAACTGAAACAAGTAATATAAAAAAAAAAAAAAAATTAAAGTCAATTCCTACTTTGTTTTCACTATATTGCAGAAAGTCCTTTATTAATAATTTTCATTTATTTTTTTAAAGTTTATCTGGCGTCATCTATTGGTAGATATATTCAACTTAAATCTAAAAGAAACTAAAATTAATTAATTAAATTTAATGAATGAATTGATATTTGAAAAAACTGTATTAACATCCAGTGTCATCCACAACAAGTTCAAATAAAAAATGTATTTGATCTTGAGTGGATGAATTAAAAGTATTTTATGAACGATTGAAAATTTGAACAAGATATATATAGGGAGAGTGTGAACTAATAGAAGGAAAAGTATTTTATGAACGATTGAAAATTTGAACAAGATATATATAGGGAGAGTGTGAACTAATAGAAGGAATTGAAAAAAAAGAAAATAGATTAAATAAAAAACATAGAATTCCAAACGATTTTATAAAAAAACACATAAAATGAATTTAATAAATCAATAAGAATAGCTAATGAAAGAAATTTGTAATAAAAAAAAAAAATGAACCAGTAAGAATAGCCAATGAAAGAAATTTAAAAACAAAAAATAAACCAATTAAGAAATGTTGAAAGTGGTCCAGGACATCGCTGACCTAATCCCACCAAAACAACATCCATATATTTTATGGGTGAAAATAACCATAATTTTATTTAACATTAATATGGATTATACATACCTTAATTTAGGGTATTATCGAAACCAGTAATATTAGAGATAATGTTTAGAAAAATAGTTCAGACAAAACTCCATTTAGTTTCCCTTTTGTATATACAGATGGCGCTACAATGTCTAGTAGAGAAAATGTTTTAGGAACACCGATGGTGGATGTGGGGAAAACGCGTGCCGTAGATAAATTGCGTGATGCAAAACGTTATTTCTCATTCCCCCTACCTAATTAAAGCGTTTGAGAAGGAGGTTTCGTAAAAGGAGTAGATAATCGTCCATGCAGACTGCGCCATCTTTCAGTGGATGCGTGTGCTTCAACAGTTCTTTTTTCTTTCACTAAATTTACTTCTTGCACGCATTTAAAAAGCCCTTTAAAAATCGTCTGCCTTTTCAAAAACGTTGTTGGAAATATTTTAGAACAAAATCATGCAAACAATTTTTATGTTCCATTTATGCTGAAATCGTTTGGTCTAATTTCTAAAAAAGAGATAGGAAATTACAAGGGTATACATAAAATGGTGAAACTTTGTTTTACACAAATTATACAACATATGCTATGTCCGATTATCTTTGTAGGTAATTTAATTCTCCGATTTGTTCGGGTTCTTTATTCCTGTTTTGTAGGCATGGTAGAAATAGAAGAAATTTAAATTTGTACATTAATATATTATTTATTGTTGAAACATTCAATTTTCGTTTTGTGTTTTTCCTTTTCAACGTTCTTTGAAGTAAATATATTTGCATAGTTCCTAACATGATGTACTGATATTCAAACATTCAGCCTTTTTTAGCGAATTCTTAATCATTTCATGGTACTTTACAAATTGAATGAAAATGAATATGAGATTTATTTTTAAAACTGCCAAGTAAAATTCTCTTGTGGCTTGAAACCACTGTTATTTGGTTCAACTTTTTAAAGAAAGACCGAAATTTTTTAAATCCCTTCCAAAATGTACAGATCAGTTTTAAATAATATTTTAAATCATTAAATTTCAAAAATTAAATCATCAAAAAAAAAAAATTTTGTTTAATAAATAAATTTGACTTATTTGTAAAGTCCGTTTTGCTTCTGTCTCTTTCTTTGCCTGAACTTCATTATCCTTAATTTATGGACATGAGTGTATTATAGCTATTGCTACAGATTTTCATTTTTATAATTCAGATTTAACGCATGTAATTGCATTTGTTAGAAATAATTTTTATTATTTATTAATAGTTTTTTTTTATTATTGATGGATTTTTCGTATTGTTTGCAATAATTTGGCAACTGTGTAATGTCCATTAGAAGTTTAAAAGTATTCATAAATAAAAGTATTCCCCTTACTATTTCAAACAACAAAATATGAAGACAACATGTACGTACTATATCTTGGCCACAACAAATATGCACAGGAATACATCGAAATGCACTTACCTAATTTATCAATTTAATATGCATTTGTTATTAAACATAAATGCCTTTACTGAAGAACCAATAAGAATAAGCCAACCAACAAGAATAAGCCATTTAAAAATTACTTTTTACTGATGTGTTTTCCGGTATTGAAATAATACAGATCGTCATTATAGAAATAGTTAATAGAAATATATAGAAATAGTCAGTCAAAATACTTCATTTATTTCTTGTCGTAAATTTCTTATCAAACTCAACACGTTCTGCAGAATAAGATGAATTTTTTTGCAATACTGTTCATGAGTGAAATTTCTTTGCTCTAATGTTAGTGAGTGGGTGAAATAAATGGCGTTATTTGATACTCATATTAGCAAATTTAAAATTAATGCTACGATTTGTGTATGTGACACTACTTGTAATAGTATGCGGTATTACCCGCTACCAAAATTCTTTACCTAAAGTGTATTTTTTTGTTAAATTTAATAGATGCCTCTAAATTATACGTGACGTATTAATTAGGAATTTTGGAACCAGGCTCAGTTAGGCAGGCATTAAAAGATTTTACAAGAAAGTCAAAAAATCAGAGAAATAGGACGACCTTGGAATCCTTGTACTCACCTTACATAAATTAAATAATCAAACCTTTCAAAAAATCACTTTGTATGAAAGCCCTTTTTTTCAGTCTCTTCTCCCTTCTGCCTAAAAAAAAGAGTTTTTGAAGGTAGTTATGCTACTTTATGGAATCAGCAAGTTTGGAAGTTGGTGTATAATATTGCTGAAGCTCAAGAAATAAAAATGATTTCAAAAATTTGTTAAAAATAGCCTGTAAAGATTGATAAGTGTTATTTCTTAACTCAATACTTCCATATTAATAAGGAAGTCCGAACCGAAAAGCATAAACCCTGACGTCATTTTTTTTTTTTATCAAAGAAGAAGTTTAAAATTACTTAAAGAATTTAAAAGCAATATTTAAAAAGTGCAAATATAGCTGGAAACGAATTTAAAATGTTGACTAAATCGAAACAACAACCTTGCAAAAAGTATTGAAGGCAAAAGGAGTGAAACACTAAGTGGCTTAATATCCTGAAAAGAAGAAATAACGTCATGGTAGTGCGTGTTTTCAATGCAAAAAGAACCTATATTTATATTATGCATTAAATATTAGAACATTACAATCATATCTGGTTTTTACTTCACATTCTTCGTTTATTACCCTTTATTGAAACAATTTTATTACCCTTTATTGAAATAATAATCGGTATTTTACTCATTACTATAAATTAATATGAAAGATGATTAAGTTTTAGATTCCAGAAAAACAAGGATCAACTTACAATTAATTGTTTATAAAGTTTTAACAAATAACAGTGCTTTTACTGTTTATTCATAAAATCTCAATCTAAAATCACATGTACAATATTTCTCTTAATGCTCAAAATTACACGCCATCGGGAAAGATACCGCGCAAGTGAACATCTTAGAAATTTTAATTATTTAAAAAAGTTAAGTGGTCAAACAAGAGAACGCAATATTTAATAGATGTCCACAATGAATATTGATAGTTGCTGAGTGTAAAACCATTATTAAATTTACTATTGCTAACCTTGCAATTTTATATTTTCTCATAACAACTTCTTGTCTTTTCTATAATTGCTGACTTAACATTTCTCTTCGTGGATTTCTTGATTTGTTTCATTTCTCACGTCCTGCAGACCACTAACCAAAGCACTTTTAATGATTTATTCTTGATTTACATTAGTTCTGTTTGCCAAACGCATAGTTTGCAAGCGCATAACTTATTGGAATTAATAATTCTCGCAGCCTTTCGGGCATGGTGTTCTTCGCCTTCTGATTGTTCTTGCGGTTTGGTTTGGTTTGACGCATTACGGTCATTTTGTGCACACGAGGGCTAAACAAACCGGAACCTATAGTTTAAAATGGATTCCCTACCACTACTACTACACCACACCACACCATACCACACCACACCATATCACAACACTGTGCCTAGAGCTAAGTTGCTCCTTTACAGTTTGAGAATGATGTGGGTGAGAAATCTGATTTGGTTCTGTCACGCTCTACGGTCATATGAAACCTACGGCAAAAGTGGATTCCGAACCACTAACAAACATCCACGTCCCCGCCAGGATTTGTACCTGTAGCGTGGTACCAAAGGTTAGAGAGTTAGTCACTTGGTCATCAGACAGCGGTTGTTCGTGCGAAGTTGGATTTCAATTCCTTTAACTCCATGTTTAGAACAAAATTTTATATGGATTATTTTTTAACCCTTTCTATATTCTTGCCTAAGTCCATTTACATTTTATATATTTTAAATCAAATTAATGTTTGTTTTATGATTTCCTTAAAAAAAATCTAATTGATTAAAAAATTAAATCCGGAATTATTTAATTTGGACCTTTTATAAGTAAAGAAATCTGGAATTATTGGAACAAACCCTTTTATAATTCGATGACTACATGTATATTGACAGTACTTAAATTAATAATAATATATATATATATATTTTTCTGGTGCCACAAAACCATTGAATTCGCTTCTAGTTGGTATACTTTCCTCTATGACATGATAACAGTTTCTACAACCTGTCTCATAAGATACTTCTACTGATCGAGCAGACGAGACTTAATACCCCATGGGAATGCCCTAAGTCAATGAATCATGATGGACATCACGCGACCTCACATCCATTCCCCCTCTTCCATCCCCCTTTTAAGGGGCGGCAAACGATCTTTCCTCTTGGTATTTCTCCTCCACGAGAGCAGGCGACGGCATATTTCTGCATTAACTGGGTCAGGTTTGAAGGCGAATAAAGCATCATCGTCATAAACCTTGGTGGCTAAGAAAAAGGGGCATAAATACTGGTGGCAGTTTGAGTTTAATCATACTGTACTGCAGGGGGTGTCAAACTAAACAATCAATAATCACACTTAATATCACGCTGGAGTCCCCAGACAAGGCAATACTTTTGTCATACTTATAAGTTTCAATTAATTTTTTATTTCATTTATTCCTATTAGTTTTATAGGCCATTACAGCCTAGGTTATCTATCTTTTAAACACATCTTGTGTAGAAACAGAATGACAATGCAATATACTTTTATTATTATTAATATTAGTTTTGTATTATTTATATTTAGATATATATTTTTAATTTTATGCTTTTAGATTATTTAAATTTATATAATATAGTAATATTTAAATTTTATGTTATGTTAATATATAATATGAAACTAAAATATATTTAAAATATTAAATTATATTAATAATATTTCTGTGATATTTAATATTATTTTTCATTTTTGATTACATAAATAAATAAATTTCGTTCTTTATTCGTATTGAAATCAAACTTTGAATATTTATATTCAAAAATTAATATTTTCTCTGCTACAATAATATTCGCTAAAAGATGTTATAGATATTAAAGATGTTACAAAAAAAAAAAAAAAAAATCTAACAATTGCATTTTTTTCCCTTAGTAAAATACAACGAATTATATTTTCAAATAAAATTTATTACTGAAGTTAAAAACTTTAAAATGTTCACCATTTTTATTTTTTAAGAATGTTTTTCATCAACTCTTTTTCTAAATGTTAAAATAAGAAGAAGAATATTCGGCCAAATACCAAAATAGATGCCGTTTGGATTTGGTGATTTTTTTTGTGGCGCCAACTGAGCGATACGTCACCAATAACCAATGGTAGCCCGGTTTTTCTTGTACTGTTTGCAATTCACTCTTCACTTACAATCGCAATTCTTTTATCGGCGCTCTTTGGCGAAAAGAAGTTTGACGCCAAATTCCAGCGACCCTTATTCTGTGATTTTGCCGAAAATTCATAATCGCATGTAAACAACTGTATTTTTAATTTTGAAATCACTTTTATATATCGACACAGGAAAGAACATATTCTACTTTAAAGGAAAATAATTAAAAATAGAAAAAGAAAAGCGTACATACAAAAATATTTTAATGATTTTTCCTTTGTTTTGATAAAATTATATAATTTCAGATTCCAAAAAATATTAATGTTAACATGTTTGTTTATAAATTTAAAGTTTTTAAGAAACAACGATATTTTTCTCCTTTTTATTCATGAAATTTCAGTGTTCAAATTACATGCATAATATTCCCCTTAGTTTATATTCAAAATTACTCGCTATAGGGAAATACCTCGCAAATGAACTTCAGAAAATTTAATTACTTAAAAAGATTTAATTAGTTAGGCAAGAACACTTTACAGTATTCCCAACATCTTCACAGAAAGAGAGGAGAAAAATTAAAAATAATAGCCTAAGAAAAGGAAGAAATAGGAAACCAACATAAACTAGAAACGTAATTTTAAAATTAAAAATCCCTTAAACACTAGATAAACAAAAATTCTTTTTATGTTTCATGAAAATGTAAAATGCATTTAGTTGTATCAGATACTATTGTTTTTGGAGATGTATGTTTATGGCTTCACTTTTTATCTCCGTAAGCCACACACACACATATACATGCAGATTTACACCAGTTCCAATAGATTCATCCCGGTCGAGTCCACAGTTTTTGTAGACTTCTCTACCAGTCTAACAATGGCTGTCTTTTGCAAAAAAGGTCTATTTGACATACAAAACGCAGTAACGGGACGTTACTTTTTAAATAAAGCCATTTAATGATACTATATTTTACAATGATATTTACATTAGTTATTAATTAAAGGGATAAACATATTCTCTCGCTGCTTGACGCAGCCTGCCCAATCTCGCCCCGCCAGCGTTTCTTTCTTCTTCATCTACGGGGTCCTGTCCCTTTCTCGTGGGGTCAGAGTTCAAAGTTGAATACTCCCACCTTGTAAACAGGTGCTGTCAAAGACAAGCAACCGTGATGTGTCGCCGCCTGCTGATTACCACACAAACAAATCCTACATATATATGAATAACGGTTTCTGTTACATTAATTCTAAACTTCTTCCATGCCGTAATAGCCCCATGGTGGACCTAGGCCGTCTACTCACTGGCGATTCAGCATGAGATGTCTTCTTTTAAGGGGTAGGGTTGTCAGCCCAACTTTCTACAATCTCCTAGATCTCCAACTTTCTATATTTCTACCGAGCGCCAGAGTGCTAGTGACTCGGCCGTCAGACCCTTAATTAAAAACTACTAACCTTTACGAATTTTTATTCGTTTTTTATGGATATATGATCCTTATTTACGGACTTTGTGAATATTGGAATAGTCTTTAAATTACCTTTCTTGTTAAAAGCAAAGAGAGTTCTGTACTGTAGGGTTACGCATGTTTAATTGGCGATTTTTTCCCCTTTCGGTTTTCGCCAAGTCTCCTCAACAAACAAAATGGCCAAAACAATATTTTTTCATTCCTTTTTGATGATTCCATTTGGCGCGGATAAAAGAGCGGAATCTGAATCCCTAAAATGCAGAATACCCGAAGCAGAATGGTTAAAAAAATTTTTTTTCTTGCATCGTCAAATCGTAAAAATAGTGGTCGCTGAGATTTGGCGACTTTTTTTGGTTTACTAACTGGGCGGTAAGTCGCCCAGTGTTGTAACCTGGATTTCTTGTACTTTTGGAATTCACTTCCCTTACAATCGTAACCTTTTATTCAGAAAACCTCAGAAATTTCAAAAAACGTATTGTACTTAAGAATTTAACGAAATAATCCCAATTTTTCCAATGAAACAACCTGATGTACCAATACTGACATTTTTAGGCTTTTACTGTATTACAATCCTATAATTTTTTTTTCAATTCATTTCTTTCAAAATAATAGAGTTTGTAAGCTTACCTGCAAATCTAAATTGCACTTCAAATTGATCATGCATTCAGATTAGCATGTTATTGACAAAGGATCTGATTTTCTAATCTTTAATAAAATATATAACAATGAAAAATAAATATTTTTCCAATATTTGAACGCGTATTTTTTTATATTAAACTACAGCTGGATGAACCCTCCATATTTTAATCTTTTATCAAAATCTAAAAATCTTTAAAAACAAATTGCTTTTTATATATTTTCAAGAAAATAAGAATACGATCAAGCGGACTGCGCATCCCTGTTAGACATATGGCCTCTATTAGTAAAAACTGCTACTGGTTTCAGGTATAATGTATTACAATTTTTTTAAAGAAACTAAAATCATTTATAATCATCCTTTATTTAAACAAATCTTCTAATTAAGCGTTCATATATAAATGCAATAATTTTTAATTAAAATGAATCTCACTCAATCTGAAACTCAAGTAAATCATCTTTAATATCCTTTTAAAACCGAATTCAGAAAACGTATATAATGAATAAATTCGCAATGGATAATGAAAAATAAATAAATAAACAATTTTTAAAAAGAATTTTACGTATGGCATTATACATATTAGTACAGCTTAATTATATAGCTTATTTTCTTATTCTGCGATATTTACACTTACATTTACGAATGTAGTCTTCTCAAAAATACAGAATTTAATTATCTACGCATCAGTGTGAACTATTGATTCGATAGCATTATTATGAATTTGCAATACATAATAAAAAATAAATAAATAAACAATTTTTAAAAAAAAATTATACATATGACATTATACACATTAGTACAGCTGGCTTATATAGCTTATTTTTCCTCTTCAGCGATATTTACACTTACATTTACAAATGTAGTCTCAAAAATTCTTGGAAGTATCCGTTTTAATAATGATTATCATGTACTGCAGAATAATGAGCAATAATATTGAATTTAATTATCCTGCCATCAGTGTGAAATATTGATTCTATAGCATTATTTCAACCACTTTTTTTCTACCCGATAAAGATTTATCTGATTATTTATATCTTCTTTTATTTTTATCCCCTCTGGTCTTTTTAACATTTATCAAATGAACTGTCGCAAAGCTTTAGCTTTAGCTTTGGATCTTTTTTGCCCCCTAAAAACTTCTCCCTCGCCTTTCCCCAAAGTGTTGTATTGTTGCACAATCCAAATCTTCTCACGTCCCCTATCAGGGATCCTGATCCCCCTGACTCTTCACCGAGAGACCCTCTCGGAATACCAAACGATATCTCGCAACACGGTGGAAATTCGATACACCCCGATATTGGCATGCAAGGAAGGGCGGCAGCTGGAACCCGCCCTGCCCCCCCTCCACCAGCAGTCGGAGAAACAAGAGAATAGATTGATCATACGAGTTCATCCCCTCCACCCCCTGCCTCATCGAACGCAGGTGTCGGTTGTACCTCTCCCTCCTACATTCTTGTCAGAAGGTCGAAGAAATTGTTCTAACCGCAATAAAGAGATATCCTGAACTGATTTCGAGCTTGTAAACTGAATAAAAATAGAATTAAAATAAAAGAAGAAGAGAAGCACACTGAATTAATTAAATCGTTTGCAGGTTAATACTTTTGAGGAAAAAAAAAATATTCGAGTATATGGAAAATCAATTTTAAATGAAGTAGAGTATCTATGTTACATTCTTCAAGAAATTTTACTCAATTGAAATAAATCAATTTATTTATCAATAATAAATTATACATATTAGAGCAGAGTGCTTATATAGCTTATTTTCTTCTTCTGCGATATTTATTCTTTCACTATATTACATTCTTGGAAAATTATTACTTAGTGTGTATGTCTCAATAAAGTTTCACGTATATAATTGAACTGAACTGATTCACGTATGTAACTGAACTGATTTGACCTGAATGTAACTGCATTTGATTCTGATGTAACTGAACTAACTGAACTGATTCTGATGTAACTGAACTAACTGAACTGATTCACGTATGTAACTGAACTGATTTGAACTGAATGTAACTACACTGATTCTGATGTAACTAAACTGAACTGATTCTGAACTGATTTTGAGCTTATAAACTGATAAAAATAGAATCTCAATAAATCGAGACATTTCAATAAATTTTCACATATGTAATTGAACTGATTTTTTGAACTGAATGTAACTGAACTGAACTGATTCACGGAAGTAACTAAACTGAACTGATTTCGAGTTTGTAAACTGGATAAAAATAGAATTAAAATAAAAGAAGAAAAGCACACTGTATTAACGAAATCGTTTGTAGGTGAATACTTTGAAAAAGAAAAAAAGGAAATATTCGGGTATATGGATAATCAATTTTTAATGATTAGAATGTTTTAATGAAATGGAGTATCTATGTTACATTCTTGGAGAATTATTACTTAGTGTACATGTCTTAACAAATTTTCACGTATCTAACTGAACTGATTTGAACTGAACTGAACTGAACTGAACTGTTTCATGTATGTAACTGAACTGAACCGATTCATATATGTAACTGAACTGATTCATGTATGTAACTGAACTAAACTGAACTGATTCATATGTAACTGAACTGAACTGATTTCGAGCTTGTAAACTGGATAAGAATAGAATTAAAATAAAAAGAAGAATAAAAGCACACTGAATTAATGAAATCGTTTGCAGGTGAATACTTTGAAAGAAACAAGAAGAATAAATATTGAAGTTTATAGAAAATCAATTTTAAAAAGATTAGAATGTTTTAATGAAGTGGAGTATCTATGTTACATTCTTTGAAGAATTTTTACTTAGTGTATATGTGTCAATAAATTTTCATGTAATGTAAATAAACTGATTTGAAATGAATTGAATTCAACTGATTCTGAATTTATTTCGAGCTTGTAAGCTGGATAAAAATAGAACTAAAATAAAAGAAGCAGAAAAGCACACTGAAATAATGAAATCGTTTGTAGGTGAATACTTTGAAAAAAAAAAAAAAAGTAAATATTCGAGTATATGAAAAATCAATTTTAAATTATTAGAAGCAGAGTATCTATGTTACATTCTTAAAAAATTATTACTTAACGTTATGTCTCAATAATGTTTCACGTATATAACTAAACTAATTTGAACTGAATGTAACTGAACTGAACTGATTCACGTATGTAAATGAACTGAACCGATCCTAAACTGATTTCGAGCTTGTTAACTGATAAAAATAGAATTAAAAATAAAAGAAGAAAAAGAATACTGACTTAATGAAATCGTTTGTAAGTGAATACGTTGAAAAAAGAAAGTAAATATTCGAGTACATGGAAAATCAATTTTAAATGATTAGAATGTTTCAATAAAATGGAGTATCTATGTTACATTCTTGAAGAACTATTACGTAGTGTGTATGGCTCAATAAAGTTTTACATATATAATTGAACTGAATGTAACTGAACTTATTTGAACTGAATGTAACTGAACTGATAAGAACTGAATGTAACAGAACTGATTTGAACTGAATGTAACTGAACTGATTTGAATTAAATGTAACTGAACTGATATGAATTGAATGTAACTGAACCGATATGAACTGAATGTAACTGAACTGATTCTGATGGAACTGAACTGAGCTGATTCACGTATGTAACTAAACTGATTTCGAGCTTGTAAATTCGATAAAAAAAGAATTAAAAAAAAAAAAAAAAAAAAGAAGAACACACCGTATTAATGAAATCGTTTGTAGGTGAATACTTTGAGTGAAAAAAAAAAAAAAGAGTAAACATTCACGTATATGGAAAATCAATTTTAAACGATGAATGTTTTACTGAAGAATGGAGTATCTATGTTACATTGTTAGAAAATTATTACTTAGTGTATGTTTCACGTGAATAAAAACACTCTAAATTTTTTTAAAATTCTCTGGCAAATTTCTGTCCATAGAATTAACTTTCGCTATTTGCTAAAATTTTTAGCATTTATAAGTTTTGAAGCTCTAAAAATATAATGAAATCTTTTGCAGGAATTTAATTTCGAACAAAAAAAATAAAAATATTCGGTTATACAAAGAATCAGCTTTGAGTTGCTAGAAAATGACAATAAAGTGAAGTATACATGTTAGAATCCTTAGGATTGCTACTGGTTTTCAAGATTGAATTTGAATTCGGTGAGGAAACTAACTCCCTGGTGTACTAGGACGCTAGAATTTCAAAAATTCTTAAGTTTATTTTAAATCGATGGAATTAGTTTAAGTTTTATCTTATATCTGCTGAAAATTTTAGCATTTGGGCAAAAGCTGGCAACTCTACAAAATCCAGAATGTAGTTGGTCTAGTATCTGATATTGCAAAAATATTTTTTCATTTAAAATCTATACTTTAACTAACTATGTACTTTATGTTTTGTACTAACGTATACTCTTAGTAGACGTATACTCTTTATACTAAGAGTAAAAATAATTATAAAGTTAATTTATTTCAATTGTAATGACATAAATAGTAAACCTCAAAAATTGCTTTGAACGTAAAAAATGTTAGTCATAACTTTTTTTTTGCGATAAAAATGTTTCGTATTAGATTAAAATAAGATAAGTCCATTATTTTCGTCCTAAAATGAAGAAAAATATTGATAACAAATGTTATTGTGATACTAGAAAGGTAGATACTAGGATACTAGGTAGAATTATTTTATTTCTTTTCTTCATTGGCGCAACAGCGCTAGACAAACCAAGTCCAGTAGGCAGGCGGCCATAGTGTGCCAAGGCCATCTGCCTACTGGATTTGGTTTGTCACTCTATGGTCATTTTATGCACACTTTAGGCTAATTAGACCGAGATCTAAAGTTTAACGTGGATTAAGAGCCCCTAACAACCATCCATGCCATCACCAGGATTCGCACTTGAAGTCTGTGTACCAAAGTCCTTCTTACTGGAAGATATCGAGACAGAAGATGCTTCCTTTTTAAGGGTTGTCAGCCCTATTCCCAATGCTCTACAGACATATTAGATCGGGATTTACGGTTTAAAGCGGATTCCGAATCACTACTAGCATCCTTGGCACCAACAGGACTTGAACCCGAAGCTTGTGGCACCGAGCTTTAGTCACTTTGCCATCGGGCCTCAATTATTTTATTTACATTCCTTTATAGAAAAAATTCAGAAAAAAATTCTCGAAAATCCTTGCTTAATCTTTACTAGAAATCTATATAATATTGCTGTAAATAACAATCCATGATATATTTTTAGACACTCTGTACAATACTAATTTGCTATAAAATGCAGATTTTTTAATGATTACCTAGAAAATCTAAAAACATTCTTGAAGAATTTTACAACCTGAATTGAATACTACTTGATAAAATGCTAAAAGTCAGACTTCCACCTAATAAAACTTAAGTTCTTTACAAAATATACATGAAATTTTTAAAAATAAAAACACTTAATGCGATATTTTTATGATATTTCGCCTTTTCCTCTATTGTTGTTTGAATTTGCAAAATATTGCAAATTTTTCTAAATGACCAGGGCTAATTATTTCACAGAATATATTTTTATAAGTGTGTGAAATGTCATTGATGATTTTAAGTTCCGCGTGATTAGTTGCCATGGTAACGCATTTGAAATAATAAAATCAATTGCAATGCCAAGAACTGCAATAAGTTAAAACATTTTTTTTTTAGCCTGAGAAAAATTACTGAATATGATTCTTAAGCAACATTCTGTAAAAATCATTGTTCTTATTTAAAATTGTTCCATTTACTTACAAAAAAGCGATACAACTCCAAAAATTCTAGGTTACATTTTTATCTTATAAATAAAAAAATTTTGCATTTGTTTTACAAAAAAAAAAAAAGTTAGAAAAGTAGTTTCTGTGTTAATTGTCCAATTGCATTATGTGACATATTGCTTTTTACTTGTGACATATTCGTGCTTTCCGTTCTCTTGCAAAATTGGAAGCTTTTAAACCTATGCTGCTTTTTTCTTGCAAGCGAACGATATGTGAAATTAAACTAATCGAATATAAAATTTGTAAAAATAGTTTTACAATTTAAAGTAAAGGGCATTCAGTTGTGTTTGTTTGACAGCTCTTTTGATTATTGACAATTCTTAGGGTTTGCTATGTATCTAGTGAAAATGCTGGCAGCCTAATGGACAATTGGCTAGCTCTCTGGCTTTTGATACCACAGACTTTCAGGCTCGAATCATGGTGGGGGGCATAGATGCTTGTTAGTGGTTCAGGATCTATATTAAATAATTTGTCCATGCCTAAAGTGTGCAAAAAAAAGAAAGAATGTCTGTAAAGCGACAAACCATACCAACCCCGAAATTACTGTCAAAACTATGTAAAAACTTTAATTGCAACAATGTAATATTTGTTACATATTCCAAGTAATAAAGCATTATCATAATTTTTGTAAATTCTTCAATTAAAATGTCGCCATTTTTAAATATAAAAGAGAGTCTAAAAATTCTGATGCATTTTAAGTTTAATATAGAATCAAATAATTTGCTTACAAGAATTAGGTCTAGACTAAAACGTTTCACTCGCACAACGAAATGTTGTTTTTTCCCCAAGTTTATCGATTTTTCATAAAAAGCTTATCTCAGTTATAACTGGTTAGCAGTTTAAATCCTATGAATATTTCAAAGTATCACTATTTAAATGTTATATTTCTGCTTACTGAATGTATATCAAGCAGTTATCTTTTCTAATTTAAACTTTACTGTAAACTTTAATCCGTTTCCTTGATCGTCAAACCCTGATACCTTTGGTGTTAGAAGAGGACTTTCAACAACGAAATATTTCCACTGAAACTTATCCTTTCACAAACACTTTCAGATTCATTCAAAGTTTCTGAACTTCCATAAACTCTTCAGGTGGTCGACGACCCTACTAGCACTTCCGAAAATCCCTTCCATGCCAAGGTTCTTCCGATTTCATCTTCTCGGGGCGTCATTTTGTGCAATCTCCCTTTTGTCGAAACGGTTTTATTTGCATACAAAAGCGATAGACGTCTTCGAACTCATTCGTTCTTTTATGTCCAACGCTATCACCCCCTTAACAGCAATTTATTAAAGAAAAGATTATGTAAACATAAATGAGACATTTTCTTTGTCGTTATTTTCAATCGATAATTCAAAGTCTCGGAAGAAATCTGTTACGCATCAAATTCAACTATCCGAGTTTCATTCAGAATATGGATGCTTTAGATTTCATTTAGAAGAATCAATTATCTGTATTGAGCTACGTTTATTTGAGATACATAATCAAGTATCTAATATTTATGGTAAGAATGTTTTTGAGATTAGTACAGTTTATATTTTTTTTACAGGTGGCTTATTTTTACTTAGTTATGGTTTATATAAATGATTTACTTAGTTATGGTTTATATCTTATTTATTTTAAGTTAATTACATCAGTTTTCATGTCTATTGCTTATCTTCAAAATAAATCATGTTATGGATATCAAGATGACGTTTTAGATAAATTACATACATATTTAATACGCTTAAGCGCTCGGTGACTCACATTTCAGGTTGAGTCCTGGCGGTGACATGGATGTTTGTAGTGTTTTGGAATCCACTTTAAGCCGTAGGTCCTGATCTCCTATAACTGTAGAGCGGCACAGACCCAAATCAAACTTCTCACCCACGTCATTCCCAAACATTAACGGGAAAACTCAGCTCTAGGCGTAGTGATGTGGCGTGGTGGTGGTGTAGTAGTAGTGGCGGGGTGGTGGTTCGAAGCCGCGTTAAACAGTAGGTCCATGTAATTAGCCTAAAATGTGTAAAGAGTCCGAAAATTTTTGATACATTTTAAAGTTTAATATAAAATCAAGTAATTCGAGTACGAGAGTTAGTCTAGACCAGGGGTCGGCAACCTGCGGCTCGCGAGCCGTATGCGGCTCTTTGGAGGTCAAACTGCGGCTCTTTAGTTCCATACGCAAATATTATTTATTTTAGAAAAAAAAAAAAACCATTTTGAAATCGTTCTGAATCGATTAACGAGGAATCTGAAGAACTGTTTCGTGATTTCAAAAACAAACCAGAAATCTTGAAAAATCAAAAGATTTGCTACTATCCGCTAAAACAGTACAAGATAGAATAGCTAAAATATCTTCAAATGTAACATATTTGCAGGTGGAAGATATTCAACTTTTTTTCTGCCTTATCACTGGCTGTAGATGAGTCTTGCGACATAAAAGACACGGCACAAGTTGCCCTTTTTGTCAGGTATATGTCTTCCCAAGGTCCAAAAGAAGAACTTCTAGGATTGCTACCGCTCTCGGGACAAACTAGACGGGAAGATATAGCGAATGCCGTGCAAAAATGCCTTGAAGACATTAAGATCGATTTAAATAAAATCGTTTCAATAGCAACTTGATGGAGCCAGAAGTATGACAGGAAAAATAAAGGGACAACAACGATTCTTCAGAGCAAAAAAATAAACCACGAAATTCTTACGTTTCACAGCATAATACACCAAGAAGCGCTTTGTGCCCAAACATTTCCCGCCGAAAGAGTTGAGGTCATGAATTTGGTAATCAAGATTGTTAACAGCATCTTGTCAAAAGCACTCTACCATCATCAGTTTAAAGAATTCTTAAACGAAATGGAGACTCAGTACTCGACCTCCTTCTTCACAATAAAGTGCGATGGCTTTCCAAAGGTAAGGCATTGAAACTTTTGCTTTGTGCTTGAATGAAATAAATACATTCCTAAATGAAAAAGGCATTAATCACCCTGAGTTAGAGAACGGCAAATGGTTGCAAAAATTTTATTTTATGGTGGATATCACAGCGAAATTAAATGAGCTGAATCTAAAACTGCAAGGAAAGGGAAACCCAGACTAAGTTTTGGTAGAAGAATTGGTTTGTTTTGAAGAAAAAATTAATTATTTTTGCAGAAGATATTCAGAGCGGTATATTACTGCATTTTCAATTTCTAAAGCAATATCGTGATAAAACCAGAGCAACTGTTGACACGAGGTACTTCAGCACAGTTATAAAAAAAAAATTAAAGACGAATTTGCTGATAAATTTGAGCAATTCCAAACCAACAAAACCATTCTAGCATTCATAGTAAATCCTCTCAACACAAATAGTAACGAAATCCACATTGAGCCATTTGGAATTGATACTGGATCTCTAGAAATGCAATTGATCAATTTAAAAGTAAAGCTTTGTGGAGTGGAAAATTTACAGAGTTGAAAAGCAAGTTGGAAGAGTTCGAGGTCCAGAAATGTATGTACCTAACCCAACAAAAGTGGACAATTTTTAAAAGAAATGCCGAAATGCCAAGTTAGTGTTGTAAGTAAATGTTTAATTGTTTTAATTTTTTACTTAAATAATAAGTAATTATCTAATAATGAATAAATAGAATGATATAATGAATAAATAGATATGTTTTCTTATGAATAAATAGATAAGTTTTTTTTTTATCAAAAAACTTTATTTATGCGAGTACTAATAGGTGGGCTAGTATTATTAAATCGGCTCTACTAGTATTAAATCCATGTGATTTTTAGTTAGCCCTAACCTTCAAAATACACGTGTATAAATTTGACAGCTGTTGCACTATTAGTATGTGATTTATAACATTTTTAGTGAAGCAACTTTAGTTAGTTTGAAAAAATGAATAAAAAGGAATCTCATTTGTTAATAAAGCATTGCTTTTTGGATAAAAAATACCGTTGAAGCCAAGGCTTGGCTTGATAAACATTATTCGGACTTTGCACCAGAAAAATCAACCGTAGAGAAGTGGTTTGCTAAATTTAAAAGAGGCGAAATGAGCACCGAGGACGATGCACGCAGTGGACGCCCCAAAGTGGCTGTTACCGACAAAAATATCAAAAAAGTCCACAAAATAATTTCTGTTAACCGTAAAGTGAAGTTGATTGAGATAGCTGAGACCCTAAAGATATCAAAGGAACGTGTTGGACATATCGTGAATGAATATTTGGATATGTAAAAGCTCTGTTCAAAGTGGGTGCCGCGCGAGCTCACAATCGACCCAAAAGAACAACCAATTGATGATTCTAAGCAGTGTTTAGAGCTGTTCAATCGTAATAAACCCGAATTTTTGCGTCGATATGGGACAATGGATGAAACATGGCTCGATTATTTCACACCGGAGTCCAATCGACAGTCAGTCGAGTAGACTGCACGTGATGAACACTAAAAATTCTATAACTTCATTAAAAATGCTAATAGCGCAAACAGATATCAAATTTATACACGTGTGTTTTGAAGGTTAGGGCTAACTAAATATCATATGGATTTAATACTAGTAACGCCATCTATGTGTCAGCCTACGAACTTTTCAGCCCACCTGCTATTTATTGTTGGTAAGAAAATTTTTGTGGCTCTTTAAAATCTTTGAAATTTTGTAAATTGCATTTTTGGCTCTTCCGACTAAAAGGTTGCCGACCCCCTGGTCTAGACTAAAAACGTTTCACTGGTACAACGAAATGTTGTTGCTTCTTTTCCAAATTTATAAATTTTTTATAAAAAGTTTATCTTAGTTATAACTAGTTAGTAGTTTAAATCCTATGATAATTGCTTCAAAGTTTCACATTAAAATGTTATCTTTGCATATCACACAATTACCTTTTCTAGTCTACACTTAACTGTAAACTTTAATCCATTTCCTTGTTCATCAAACCCCGAATACCTTTGGTGTTAGAAGAGGATTTTCAACAATATAAATCGATAATAATTGATTAATATATATATATATTAAATCGATTAAAGAGGACTTTCCACAATATTTTCGACAAATATTTCCACCGAAACTTATCCTTTCACAAGCACTTTCAGATTCATTCAAACTTTCTGAACTTCCATGAACTCTTCAGGTGGTCGACGACCCTACTAGCACTTCCGAAAATCCCTTCACATGCCAAGTTTCTTCCGATTTCATCTTCCTAGGGCATCATTTTTGTGCAATCTCCCTTTTGTTGAAGCAGTTTTATTTGCATACAAAAGCGATAGACGTCTTCGAACTCATTCGCTCTGTTATGTCAAACGCTATCATCCCCTTAACAGCAATTTATTAAAGAAAAGATTATGTAAACATAAACGAGACATTTTCTTTGTCGTTATTTTCAATCGATAATTCAATGTGTAATCTCGGAAGATATCTGTTGCGTATCAAATTTAGAACGTTAAACTCTCCGAGTTTCATTCAGAATATGGATACTTCAGATTTAAGTTCAGAAGAATCAATTATCTACTCTTTAATGTATTGAGCTACGTTTATTTGAAATTTAAGATATTGGGCCGAATAATACATAATCAAGTATCTAAAATTTATGGTAAGAATATTTTGAGATTAGTACAGTTTACATTCTTCTAGAGGTGGCTTATTTTTTGGGTGATTGTGGTTTATATATAAATGGGTTCGAATTTTTTATTTATGATATTTTAAGTTGATTGCTTCAGTTTTGATATCTATTGTTTATCTTCAAAATAAATTATGTTATGGATATCAAGATGACGTTTCAGACAATTACGTATTTGCATATACGTAATGCATATAATAAAATATACGTAATGCGCATATGCATATAATTTAATAAGCATATACATAATAAAAGCACGTAAATTCAATTAAATATGTTGTTATAAAATATTATGTAAAAAATTAATTTTTTACAATTGCATAGAAGCATTGTGGTGCCAAACACAAATCAAGCTACATATTGCACATTTTAATACATATTTTTATCATTTTTTGGAGACAAATCTGATATTTTTCTCCTAGATGCAGATAATATGGAGTTTGTTATTTAAGTGTTTTTTTTTTTTTTTTCGATTTCATTATTAATAAAAACTACATAATCCTCCATCACATTATCATCATCTACTTCTCTTCAACATTATTGTTTACATTGTCTTCATAATCTACTTCTCTTCAGAATTATTATTTACATTGTCTTCCTCATTATTATTTACATTGCTTCCTCATTATTTGTCTTGTCTTCATCATCTACTTCTCTTCAGCCTTATTATTTACAATGTCTTCATCTACTTCTCTTCATCATTATTATTGCTATAGTGCTGAAAGACAAATTCCTTTAAATACTTAAATGTATATCCTTTGTATACTTAAATGATTATCCTTTAAATACTTAAATGAAGGATTTGGCGCTAGTTGGTTTATAAAAATAAATTTAACGTTATTGTAATATATTCACAATTATCAGGATGGCACACTAGTCCTTGGATTTAAACATTTATGTTACAAATGCGAGCTATTTCCATTCAAAAATAAGAAAGAGAGTAAAGCTGTTTAATCTCTAATATGAGATGTGTAGCAAGTCTCACGTAATGTAGTGTGGGTACTATGAATCTGGTACAGTCTATCAATTTTAGTGTTCAAATGAGCGAAATCATGTACTTGAAGATGGAAAAACATCACACAAATAAGCGGTCACACACACACCAACAGAACACAAATACAGCAGTTAAACGGGAAAAAGAAAGAAAACGGTAAATATGATCTACAGAAGACAATTACTTCCTTTCTTCGAGCCACAGCAGCAAGCAATTACGTTCCACCATTTCATTTCTCTGAAGGAGGCTCGAACCCAAATAAAACAAAGTTTTCTTCACTCCGAGAAGATTTCTTGGCGGCGAAATGTCAGAGAAGATAATCGTCATCGCACACTCGGGTGCATCGCCAGCAGCAGCGAATCTTCTTTTCTTTTCGGCAAGAGGAAATTGAAGATGGACCACTCCTTATTCGGAAAATATTTCTGACACTTTTGCAAACAGTCAAATAATTGTTTTCCTTTCCATCCTTAGGCTAAGCAAGAGGAAATTTATTCCTCAATTGGTAATTTTATAGGATAAATTTTTGTTCCATAAGAGTTGTACATAACAAAGCCCTGAATTTTAAATAGAAATTCTATATTTAATACATGGAATTTATTAAAAAATTACATCACACTATAATATATAAATAAAGAGTGTCTCAGCATCAGTCTTACAAACTTTTAGAAGTGAAAGATTACACTTAGATGGCATGAAATCATCAACAATACATGATTGAAAATGCTTTCCAGACTCAGTAAATGGAAGAGCATGAAAGTTTTTAGCGTTCTCGCAGGGAATCTCTTCATATCCCACACTGACGCAGTGGTAGTAAGATGACTGGTCATGTGAGCGTGGAACTTGCAGATATGCACTTCGATTATGGTTCTACGAAGTGCAGTGCTTGTAATCGCAACTAAATCCAATGAAGCATACTCTCAGCAATAGCCTTATGGGGCATCTGGACTAACAGTTATCTGAGAGATGATTTTTCTGGAAGGCAATCCTAAGTTGACAATGAACGCAATGAATACTGGACATCGAGGAGTTTTGCTTGGTCTGGTACAGGACAATCTAAATTAGCTTATCTTAATACGAGCTTTAGTTCATCATGTCAGGATCTCCCACTACAGTATGTGGATCCATGGAAACAATATGCATCTGTGGTTCATTTTTGTTACTGTTAATCATGTTCTTTTATGTACATTTACTAATATTTACACATTCACTGGTGTCTTTTCCTTTTAGTGTCCTTCATGACAGACCTATAGCAGACTCAAATCCAGTGTCAAATATAGAGAGCCGCTTCTATGGTTGTAAGCCATTTTCTTGGTAATTTTTCATTTGAATGGTAGATCTTTAGCCCATTAGTGTACAGTATAAACCATATGGGAGTTTGTTTCATTATGTCCATTTTATGTCATCACAAGTTAGAGCTAATTATCTCAATGTTGCTAGAATATTGCATGCCTTATTTCATGAACTCCTCTTTTTTCGCTTTCAGAACCAACGACTTCTTCGTCTGATTCATCAGAATCAAACGAGGACATTTTTCTAATGTAAATTTAATTACATATTCAAATAAATCAACTAAACAAAATAAACCATCACTCAGTTGACCACAGAATCTAATAAGAATAAAGAAAGGCTATTTAATAAGTTATCTACTTCATCGAGTTACATTATCTTCAAGGATATCTCTCTGCTGTCTAATGAAATATTTATAAGTTGAAAAAGCAAGACCGGAATTTATTTCCTTCCTAAACTTTACACTGAATTCGCAGTCCTGAATCTTTATATAAAGACTATTTTTCGTTTCACTCTTACTACTCAAATATAGAGTAAAACTTGAAGACACTTAGGAGTACGCAAAATAAATTCTTTTATCTTCATTTCCTTATTAAACCTGAAGATTCAATTGTTCTTACCATATGCAATACATTTACAGCAAGCCAAACAAGTTCAAATTTAAATTAAAAATGTTTTTTCAAACATAATATAGTAGCACTGTTGCTGGGGCAGTCTTGTTACGTCGAAACCCAGGTTTCCCTGCATAGGGGGAGGTCAACGCCCTATGTCCAGAAAAACATCCTGTCTGTGGAGGTGTCTGGCAGGGGGTGAGATGACGGGGGAGAAAGAGAAAGAATGTAAGAAGAGAGTTGAACTTCTGCAACCAAGAGAAAGGTTGTGTGGCAGTCTATCTTCGAGTTTGATGGCTGCATAAACTAAAGGAGTTGAACAACTACGACCAAAGAGAAAGGTCGTGTGGCAGTGCATCTTCGAGCTTGATGGCTGCATAAGTAAAAGAGTTCAATAAGTGTAACCAACGAGAAAGGTTGTGTGGCAGTCCATCTTCGAGCTTGATGGCTGCCGAAATAAAGGAGATTAATTAAATTTATACAGTCCATTCATTTCTTCGTGTCTGTGTCGAAGATTATTTGAGTTTATATTTGTGTGTCCGAGCTATCGAACAAGTCTCATTAGAAATATTTTGGCAAAATAAGGTCTGTGTTACATATTCTGAAGTCCAAATAATTAGATTTAGAGAATATAGTACACATTAATTATTTCATTTACATACTAATTACAAATGTTATGAATTAAAGGCCCTCAAGATATTCTGAATAAACGAATCATCATTAAACAATCGACCTCAACGTCAATCGTAATCAAAGCAAACTAGATGAACACAACTGACCTTCGCGCTAATTGCAATTTTCCTCACAATTGTACGTTATTGCATTTCTTCTTCAGACAATACTGTATTTCTTGGCGGCATATTCATATTTCATTTTCGGTGCCGTGATCAGTGGAATCATTCTTTTTCTTTGAGCTTTAGTATCTTTCCTGACCTTGATCCTTAATGTGTAGATCTGAGATCATAGTTAAAGAAATATTTCTAACTACAAATTGTAAATGTATATGCTACAATTTTTTGAGCGGACTGATCCTAAGGGCCACATCTTCTAACATAAAATTTCTTGGATGAATATTTTTTTTTTCTAATGCAGCTGGCAAACACAGACACCTTGGTGTTGGATGCCTTAAGGCAAGTGCTGCGCAGACGCACTCACTTTGCATTTCCCAGGGGGCGCGTGTAACTTGAAGATAAGCCACGGAGTAACAATGCCCCCGCAACGCTCTACGATCTTATTAGACCGGGACCTACTTTTAAAGTGGGTTCCGAACCACTACAAACAACTATGGCACCGCCGGACTCGAACCCGAAACCTGTGGTACCGAGCGCCAGAGCGCTAGCCACTTCGCCATTCAGGCCCTCTTGGATGAATATATATGAATAAAGTGACCACCAAAAGTGTTCGTAAATTTTAAGCATTACTAGAAAAAAACATTGTAGTCTGGATTTGGTTTGTCGTTATACTGTCATTCTGTGCACACTTTAGGCTAACTACAGTTTATCGTGGATTCCGAAACATTAACAGACATCCGTGCCACCGCCAGGATTTGAACCTGAAACCTGTGGTACTAAAAAGCCAGAGAGCTAGCCAATTGACCACCAGGCCCTAGTAGTCTGGAATTGAATTCGAATATAAAAGCCAATATTTTTCATATCACTTTCACATGATTCTAAATAAAACTGAGCATTTTTTTTAAAATGCGAATAATTTTTACATTTACGGATAAATTCTTAAATAAAATTAGAGTCTGTAGTTTTTTTTATTTAAATTATTTTTTGCATTTTGGTGACAATTACAAAATCGCATGCCTTTAATTAGTGCTTGCCTTATTTCGTTCTATTCTATTTATTATTTATTTACTTCGTTCTATTCTATTCATATTATTATTCTATTTATTCATTATATTCTATTTTTACATCCATTTTTGTTAGGAAAGCATGAAGATCATTCCAAAATTTTTCATTTTTTATCACAGCAGTGGTAAATCAGTTCGAAATATCGCTAAATTAATAAATTTATCTCATCCTACTGTGGTGCAGTTTATAATAAAACTGTTTAAAGAAGAAAATCATCTGGCAAAGTTAACTCAATGTTATCAGTTATTTATAGTTAAAAATTTATGACAAATCCATATTTGCGGGCTGAAAAAATTACTACATAATTATTGAAAAATATTCTTTTTTAATTTCACCTGAAATTGTTCAATGAGTGTTCATATCATGCCAGCAGGATAATGTGTTCTGCGAAATATATGCTCTTATTTAGCTATTAAAGCATGATAGACTTGTCTTTATGTTAAATATAAATTTAAAGAGTATTTATAACATGGTTCACACGGAAACATTTTCGATGATTGCATTTTCTAATAATTTTTTATAGATTATTTTAAAGATTCCTTTATACATTAGACAGTGATTCTTCAGTTAATTATAGCTTTATATTTTAAAGTCACATTACCAGTTTCTTGCCCTTGATAGACGCAATTAAAAGTAATCGATTAAAGGACTTTAAAATGTAATGGAAGGAAATCTTAATAGCTTGGACAGATACTTTAAAAGATTTACAGTCGTCTGGAAGATACAGGATTATCTCACTCATAGAGAAAAACCTGGAATTGCTAGTGTTAAGAGGTATCATATGTATATTTCATTTACATAAATGTTCTTGAGAAGAAATATAAAGGTTGAAAGTTATTCAAGATAGTAGAGAGTTTCTGCATACCGTATTTGGGACGACCGTTAGCTTTTTCTCCCTAGCATGCTCATAGGAAACATTATTACAGATACGCATGCGCAATTTCCTATGAGCATGCGCACTAGGGAAAAAAAGCTAACGGACGTCCACAATACGGTATGCAAAAACTCTCTATTGTCACCAATTCAACATTATCGGATCATTTGGAATCTCTAAACAAATAGACGTTCAATCAATATATTAAAATTCATGTAGATTCATCCACCATTTTTTATCCCATTTTTCTTTCATAATTTTATAAAGTTCTTAACTAATTATCCAGGGTATACTCGTATTCTCTTTGTATTTTTTAAACATCATATCATCTCATGCGAAAATAAATTTTTAATTCTGGATCAAAGCAAATATTTTTGGTTATTTCGAATCTTTCTAAGACAAACACGAGTTCACTCTCTTAATGTAGATTAATACGGAGATTCTAGGCCGCTAGCTCCTTCATTGTAAAATGTTGAAACATAACGGTGGTCTCATGCCCTTTGAGTTAATAAGAAAATAGATAATTAGATACTTCTTTTTTTATAAAAGAATCCTTTATTTAAAAAAATTATAAAATGAAAATAACAAAAATTTAAAGTGATGTTGATGAAATCAGTTGCATGTAATCAAAAATGAATAAATAAAACAGAATGAGCAAAGGTCAAATTAGGAGAAAAAATAGCTTAGGAAAAAAAGCGAACTTTTTCATCTAGACAGTTGTAGGGTAATAAATCAGTCAGAGGAGGAGAAAATCGTGAGGATAAGGAATTAATTTAAAATATTTAGAACAGTGAGGTCTTTTGTTATGTTTGCGGGAAGAAATAACATAATCCCGTAATTTTGTAGGATATTTAAAAACAGGGTTATTGATGTTTCGCATATCATTATAAAATTTGGTAAATTTTGCCGAACAAATGTCCAAACTTCGGAATCGAGAAGGCGCGTCGAATGCAGCGTCATTACGAAAGTATCCAGGGTGAATTTGCGTTAACATTCTGAGTTTTTGTTCTCAAGCCTTTGAATAACTTCAAAATTTGTACATACAATAGAACCCCAAACTGGGCTTGCATAAGCTTGATACTGGACGAAGATAAAGAGATATATTAGAATCTTGAGATTAAGAGGTAAAAAATGAATTTCTATTGATTAAGGATAGAAATTCTAAATTGAGTATTGAATTTATTTCTAAGGTTGTAGATATGCAATCTGTAGTTAAGTTTACTATCAAGAATAATTCTAAGTACGTAGTTTCTTTAGACCAGGTGATATAATTACTATATATTTTAATATTAGGAGAGTTATAGGATTTTGTAAGTGAGAAATCACGGTTCACTATTGATATCGTTATGTCAGGCAACTCTCGTTCTATCGCGATATTCGCTGTAGATATCACTGCGCATGCGTTTTGCGTTCATCGTAATCATTCATTCTGCGCATCGTTTACCGCTGCTTTCTCAAAAGAGTTTTTTACCACATACCATGTTTGTTTATATTCACTAAAATGGATGGTACACGAACACGCAATAATCTCTTGGATCTCGAATGGAACACAAATAATACGTAGGTACTTCACTTTCTGTACGCCACCACAGCTACAGATTTGGTTTAAGTGGCGCCAATCTACACTTAAAATTTTTGACAAATCATAAATGTATAAAACACTTTATTTGGAAATCAAAAGCACTTACAAAATTCAAAACTACTTTATTTAAAAACAAAAGTAGTCAATCAGTTCCGGTGAAAAATG